>JAVALU010002415.1:0-238468 GCA_030770095.1 Gila robusta
CTTGTGTTTTGGGGTGCTTATATAGTTTCCTGGTCGATGACGTCACCCGCCTATGACGTTCCGTCTCGCCATTGGACTGATTTCATACGTGCTTCATGACGCACTCACGCAGGGGCGTTCCCAAAGCGTTGTCACGCAGCTCGAGTTCCCTGATAGGGAATTAGGAATTCAAAACAAACAAATTGAAAACAACTATAGAATTATATAATGACTTAAACTCAGGAGAACATCAACAATGATCACATGACTCTTTTCAAAGGCACAATGGAGGACGAAGACTCAACCGACTAAAGAGAACAATGTGTTGCTGAGCTTTAAAGATAAACCAGCTTACTGTACTCTAGTAACGGTGCTCTTGCTGTGAAACATCACTGTTCTGACCAGACACTGTGAAGCTTTCAACAAATCTGAACCAGCGGTCAGAAAAATCCACTCAATTTTACACCTACTGCATTATATAAAGGTGGAGAAAATCTCAGTTTACATTTACTTGATGTCATTTCTAGTATTAGACTGACTGACTGAGATAAATTATGCTTCTAATTTAAAAGTTTCATACTATAAGCATAACTTTTATAGAATGATATACCTGAGATCAGGCTGTTTGTCTCCACTCTTAAACTCTATTGGCTCTTCCATAGATTGGTTACTCTTCACAGACACACAGCTGGACTCTGGGTTTGAGCTCTTCTGCTGGACTGAACTGGAACAGAGAACAGATTCAGTTTAATCCTCTACATTACTGTGTTCATTCTTTATGAGAGGAAACATATTAATATAAACATTCATCTTGCACCAAAAAGCACTTTGAGGAAACTTTATGATCTTTTTATTTAACATTTCATGTGAGTTTTAAAACAAAAATATGCAAAAACATTTTGTTTCTGTAAACTGTTTCTGCGATCTATGAGATCTTTTTGATCTCTCTCTGTGTGTGTGTGTGTGTGTGTGTGTGTGTGTGTGTGTGTGTGTTGGAGGGGGTGATCATCAAAACTTGGGCCCGTTCTGCGTACGTTGCTTAAAACATCCAAGATCAAACGAGACATCCAAGATAATATCATCGTGCTCATCGTGATCTGACTAATTAGATTCTTCGAACACTCCTGCCGGTTATGATTATATAGCTGGATTGAGTTATCTGAGATAATTGCGCGTTCATGCGCAGGTTTAAAAGGGGATATGTATCGATAGTAGAAACATTCATCAGCAACGCTGCTATTGGCTGTTCACCGTGGCCAAAGAGCGCGCTCAGTTTTTCTCCGCAGCAGAGCAAGAGTTATTGCTTGAAGGTTATGCTGAATTTTAAATCTTAATTAAAATGCCAGGGAACACCTCAAAGTGTGCAAAAGCCAGGAGAGAGGGCTGGCAAAAAGTAGCAGACAAATTAAGTTTGTAGTGACCATGTTAGATGTTTTTATCACTTATTACAGTATATATTTTTGTATTTAAATAATTTCTAAATAATTAAGAACTTTGTTCATTGTAATGTCAGAGTCACCACCCACTACTAGAACAAGTAAAAGTGAAGTACTAGAATATTACATAATGGTAATTTGTTCTACTTATACTAGTCTCTTTTAAAAAGGCACTGTTAATAAATATTTGCCTGTTTATAAAAGCAACCAAGAAAAAGGCTGAGAAAAAAAGAAAAGAAAAACAAACAGGTGGTGGTCCTGCACCCCCACGTTATACCCAGGTAGAAGAGCTGGCCCTTGGGTTGAATGTGAACCGACCCATTGTGAAGGGCATCCCTGTGTTCAGCTCTTCCTTAGGCTATGTTTACACGGAAACGATCTGAAGAGAAAACGCAAAAGTGGCGTTGCGTTATCACTTTTTATTCTGCGTTTAGACGAGCGTTATGGGGGGGAAATCCGCGTGCATATGGTGACGCAAAAGTGTGTGAAATTCGATGTAGTATGCATTCCAGGCGGCTAGGTGGCAATGTGAAGCACTGCCACACAACAACACCAATATCTGAGAATATTTTGTACAACTGCTGAAAAGACTCTTGTACGTTTATCAGAGCTGCTAGGGCAACTTGAAGGTCCGACGTATGGAAATAATTCGACATGTTGGTTGTTATTTTCCTGTACTGGCGCATGCCTGTGACGTAAACGCGTACGCGACGAGAGCCACAGTGAGCAGATTTGCGTTTTTACCCTTTACACCGTGTCTCAACTACACGCGACGCCGCGACACGCGATAAAAGGTATCTTTTCCATGTTAATCAGAGTTTTTGTCCTAACCAGACGCGACGGCGACACGTGAAGTTTCTAATTTAGAAACGGTTCCTATTTCTGCGACGTCGCTGTTGACAGATCCGCCCACACAGAGATCTCATTGGATGGAAGTTGTGCGTGTCATGAATATTTAATCATCAAACATGGACGACGAGGAACTGATTGTCGAAGTTCAAAGGCATTCAATTCTCTACGATAAATCCCACAAATTCCACAAAGACATCAGGAAAAAGGATTCCGTCTGGAGAAGTATAGCTGAAGCATTGAATACACATGGTAAGTTAAGTTTAGACTTTCATCTACAGCGAATGAATGAATGAATGTAGCATTTAGCTATAGTAGGCTACTAATGACGCATCAACCTGTGTAAAACAAATTCCGCTTTATTTTCAATGTAAAGTAGAGTGAATAGGCATGACGATTTGTGTCCCTGTATCCAGGGGTGTCATTCCAGACAATCTACTGAAATACAGGCAGGGTGGGGAGTCGCAATGACAATGACAGTAGTCCGAGTTGTGCACACTCGGCGCGCGCGAGGCAGATCTGGCCGCGCCCGCGCTGCTCGTAGCAGAGGCGCCGGCGGTGTGACACGGGGCAGAGGGGCTATTATGCATAGTCTATCATATGAATAATATATATGTGCCCCATATATGGAATCAGAGTGCCTAATGTATGTAGTAAATGGAAAATCTCACCTGTGGCACATACACTGTCCTCAGTGCAGCTTCTCTAGTAAGCAACCCTATTCGTGGAGAAACAAACCAACAGCCCACATTTTTAACATCTCTCTATACTGACCTATATTTTATATATATATATGTAATGCAATGTTAATAGTTATTAATGATTTGAACTAAAATATGGTAGTTTACCATGGCGTGTAGGTCAATATATATTTTTATTATGTACTGTGTATTGCATAGCATATTATGTTTTCCCATGCTGATTCAAATCATAAGCTAGTGGCAAAAATATATCCAAAATGTGCATGGATTAAAGACAGTACAAAACAGTTCAGCTGAAATTAAACCATTTTATTCTGAACTAGAGAAATTAAAAAAAGATACCACAAGAGTAAATCATGGAAGTTTACAACAATCAGATTTGCATCAATTCAAAGTGTTTGATACAACACATTTTTAAAGCGTCTCCAAGAACTACATTTGGATGTTTTCAAATGTATTGATCAGAAACATGCTGCCTGAGAGCTGAAGTAATCTGTAAACTTCTCTCGCACATTTGATGCTTCCAGGCTTCCTCTGTTGGGGCGTTCAGTCAGCCCCCTCAAGGACACAACTTCAGATGCCTCTCTGAGCCAGTGTTCTGCTTCACCTGGGTGTGTCAACATGTTGTGCAGAATGCATGTCACAACAATCATGGTGTCTGTGGTCTCGGGCATCAAGTTAATGTCTCTGTGGAAAATTCGCCAGCGCGAGGATAGTATGCCGAATGCCTTTTCCACTGTCATTCGGGCTCTCCTGAGGCGGTAATTGAAATTTGCCTTTCTTCTCTCTAGATTCTTCCCTGGGTAGGGTCTCATTAAGTAGGGCTTGAGAGGGAATGCGGCATCTCCAACCATCACGTAGGGAAGTCTTCCCAGGTCCTCAGCACCAGGCAAACACTTTTCCTCAGGAACACTCAGTGTCTTCTCCTTCATTGCTCTGCCTAGTGTTGAGTTGCTGTAGACCCCTCCATCACTGCTTTTTCCAAAATCACCAACCTGGATTGTGATGAATTTATAGTTGGCGTCAACAAGGGCAAGGAGAATTATTGAGAAAGAGCCTTTATAATTGTAAAAAAGGCTTCCAGATTTTGGCGGAGCAGTGATGTAGATGTGTTTCCCATCTAGTGCCCCAATGTAGTTGGGAAAATTCCACCGATCTTCAAAGGACAAAGCTATGTCCTCCCACATTCCCTTTGTGGGCTTTGGGAGATAGATTGGCAACATTTGTTCTTCAATGGCCCTACATTTCAGCTGCACCATCACAGCATAGCTGGGGAAATTTACACAGTTAAGTTCTGACACAGACACACACACATATATAATATATATACATGCACAGACACACACACACAGAGGTGCACAGACACACACACACAGAGGTGCACGCACGTGTAGACGCATGCAGACCACTCACACAGACAGACACCCAAGCAGAAACAAACACTTTGTTCTGAAGACTACATTACTACATGTTTGAGTAGTTTAATCTTATTTCAATATTTCATTGATGTTCAAAATGTCTTGAGGGTTTACACCCAGTTTCTCCCATGTGCACAACCAAATATACTGTTTACAGCGTCATATGTGACTAATTTTGCAGCATACTGTTCATATATAATTTCCATGTTTGTTACAAACTATAAACTACTGTCTACTACTGTTTATTTTTTATTTTTATTGTTTGTTTTGTTTTTGTAAAGGCTATGTTGAAGCACATTTGTGTGGTCTTTTATAAGGTTGATGGAAAAATGTTGTGTTGAGCAATTTTAAACCAGTTGCTATGAAATAAACTACTTTACAGATTTTTTCTGTATAGTTGTTTCTTCTATGCATAGTCATCAATTGAATAGTCTTGTATAATGTCATCATCATTTGTGCCCCCAAATGGAATTGCAATATATTTACCTTAATAATATAATTTTCATATTTATATATCTATAATTGTGTTTGAGGCATTCACCTAATAACAGTAAAAACAATAACAATATTTGCATTTAACTATGGATAAAAAAAAGTGCTTTTACACAGACTTTCTTGGCATATAAGCCACTTAAGACAGCTTCTTTGACAATTTGGTAAAAAAAATAAAACAACAGTACAGTGTATTTTACTTACCTTAGTGTTACAGCAAGGCGTTGTTGTGGCTCAACTGGAACACGGTATGATGTGGTCTGCTTCCTCAGGTCCGTCCCAACATAGGACAGCACATTCTCCATATCAGTGGAGGACATACGGAAATAATTTAAAAAACGTGCCTTGTCCAGGAAAAGTTCCTGCACTAGGTTGTGATAGGCCCCTTGCTCTGCTCTTCTTTGATTTATTGGATGCACCCACACCCTCGTCTTCCTCCCCTGTAATAAAAGAAAGGCCACTACTCTCTTCCTCCTCAAGAGCTCTCGTTTGAACCTCGGACCTAAATGGGGGAAATAATGAATGCGATATTTCGTATTCAATAATCTCATTTGTAATCTTTTTTGGTCATTAATAATCTCAGGTGTTCATTAGTTTTTTGTATAGTATTAAAATTGTTTAATTTGAGTTTGAATATAATTTTCCTTCCATCCATAATAAAGCGACGGGATGGATATGAATTTCCCTATGAACAAGATCGAATAAACTGATTGTCATATGAAGAAATTACACTGGTTATGAGTACACATTATTTATTTTTAGTTAAAAATAGGTCACTGTGCCACAAGCGATAATGGATAATTTACCTCAGATTTTGAAAGCATATAATATAGCGTTCAAACTGAATTCTATGCAAACATACAACTGTACTTCATAACAAAATTAGTCAATGAGTATATTTTGTTAATGTTTTGATTTTTAATAATGTTATTTCTTGATTTGATTATGTCCTTACCCATTTCCAATGCGAGTGCGGGCCAGCAGTGCGCTTTCACAGAGACACTCCGCCCACACGCTGTTCTGAATGGCTGTGATTTTTGATTGACGTGTGGCGTCTCACAGTCGCGTCGCGTCTAGTGTGGACAGACACACCTGCTGTCGCTGGAATTTTATCGCGTTGCGTGTAGTTAGGACACGGTGTTAGACGGAAACGCGACGGTGGATCGTTTTTAAGATTTCCACTCTGGAGGGTGGTTTCACTTTTTTTGCGTTTTTAAGCCCCCAAAACGCCGTCGCCGTGTAAACGAAAGGCACATCCGATAAAATATTTTTACGTTTTCACCCGGAATCGTTCTCGTGTAAACAGGGCCTCAGACACACAGCAGGGACCAGTAGCAGAAACTCCTTCACTGCTGGTAAATGAACTTTAAATGATCTTAGTACACTGTAAAATAATTTGTTGCTGTATTAAATTAAGTAGGCCTATAATCCAAACGGCTGGTCCAGTCATATCAACTGTTAAACCTTGAGTAGTAATGAATTGCTTTGACTTGTGAAAGTGTACATGTGTGAAACTACATGTAGTTAATGTAAACAAATATGTTGCCATAAGTTATTGATCACATTTCCCCCAGTGTACTTCATTGTAATGAAATTGTGTTTTCCTCTTTTGTGCAGTTTTAAACAATACACAAACACTTTTACCTGTTCCCAAGCAAGTGCTGGCTGAAATATGTGCAGTAAGTGGACTTTTTCTAACTTTACATCAAAAGGGAAGAAAGTACAACACTTTGTAATGCCCATTTCTCCCCCAATGCACAGGACAGTGAAGAAACCCTCTCAGGTGACTGTCTTGTGGAGAAAGTATCTGTAAGTGCATAAATAACTTTACTTAATTTACACTTGAGTACCTATTATTTCTGAATGCAATATGAGTTGCAGGAGTCCACATCTACAGAAAGGCCTACAGAAGAGTCTGCACAGAGCAGTGATACAGAGGTGGGCAGTGTTGTACTTTTCCAATTAATTTTTGTTGCATAAGGCATGTGTTGACAGGTTTACCCCCACCCCCACCCCTACCCATAGAAAATAGAGTATTTTGAAAAAAAACTTGACAACTTAAAGAAAAAAACTGGCACTAGAGATAGAGTTGCTTCAAAGGAACTTCAGAGTAAGTGCTAATATATTATTTCACACAGAGTACTATTGCTGACCTTGCATAATACTGTATATCATATTGCAGGCAAAAGATGACTTGATCACTGGCTTTTCTTTACAAAGAACAATTAAAATAAAACTCAATTTGTCTTGTCTTTTATTAAACATTTAATGAAATGTTTTATATTTTTCCTGATGTTGGCAATGTTGTGTAATATGGCACATGCAACAATGTCACAGGCCCTGTCAGGTGCAACCCTCAGGCTTTTCAGACACTGAAATCTTCCCTTTAGTTGGCTAAAGTTCACTTCATTGTGTGCCTTGTCCTGGCTAGAGCTGCATTGTAACTGGTTTGGGTCAGGGAATGGGGTCATACAACACCTGTCTCCAAGCAGGATCCTGTTGTAATCACCTGTATAATGAAAAAATGCAGTTCTGTTATGATCAGCATAAGTGTATGTAATACACCCAGATAGCATGGTGACATTGATACAATGTTGAGTTTTGATCTAAACCATCATTTTGGTTGAGATTGACATTTCAATGTTTAAAGTGTGCTGGATCAGCATTGACATTTTGATGAAAGCCAACAACACACATAAGTGGAGACAGTGACATTGAACTAACAGTGATTTGTAGTTGATGAGCACAAGATCATTCAGGCGTATATCTGCAGAACACTAGTTGGTTTTTCTCGATCAGTGGGGCGTTTTCAAACCACAATGGACATTTTCAACCGCTTTACCCGATTTGCTGTAATCCACTGTGGGCTTGGTTTAGGGGTGGGCCTTCATGATTTTAGCAAGTCTGTTGAAAAATGGTTGAAAAAATTTACCTGTATTGTAGTTTGAAATTGGCCACTGATTGGTCAACGCCCATTTTGTCTTTGCATGTGCACTTTTCAGTAGTCTAATGCTTCCTCATTAGAGAGTAAACAGGTGCATCCTATACAGACCTCTTGTTTGTTGAATCACCTGACATACTTACACGACTAGCAGAGTTTCAAACAATGGTGCGTCTACCTTATTTCTCTGTTCCTTTGTTTTGCATGCTTATTTGCGTTTGATTTGTGTTGTTACTCACTGTAATTAGATTACAAAGTTATTAAAGTGTTTGAATAAAGCATCTATTTTTCTACATTCTTAAAAAATGCATCTTGGTTTAGTAAAGTTTATTAGGAATTTCCTGAATAAAGTTATTATGTCATTTAACAGATTTCTTAAGGTGCAAGAGACATGAACATGAGCAAGAATGTTAACATAGCCCATGTCTTGTATCGGTCAGTGTTTGCATGCAGAACACATTGCTCCTTTAGTAGGAGTGAAGGCAGATGAAGATGGACAATTAAAAAAGCACCCTCCTGATAATGCTGACATTGATCATACACTGAGTTGTTGTCGACAGCATAATCACCTGACCTGGGACTTGATGATATCCTGTATCTTATCACTGTTTAATCAGGTAATCATTCATATTCCTGAATCTGTATTAAATTTGAGAAATAACTGATTTCCATTCAGTTTAGCTTGTTTCCACTGAAACACAATAAAAAAAAACATCTAGTGTTTATTAAGAAAGTGACTGACTTGGCTATTTTGTGATATTTAAAGAGATTAGGGTCTACATAAGGTGAATCTGCAGCTTTAAAGGGATAGTTCAGCCTGAAATTAAAATTATGTCATCATTTATTTACCCTCAAGTTGTTCCAAACCTGTATGAATGCCTTTCTTCCGCTGCACACAAAAGAAGACTGAAGGATGTTGGCAACCAGACAGTTGATGTTAGCCATTGACTTCCATGGTATTTATTTCCTACTGTGGAAATCAATGGCCACCGTCAACTGGTTACCGACATTCTTTAAAATATCTTATTTTGTGTTCAAAAGAAGAAAGAAACTCATACAGGTTTGGAACAACTTGAGGGTGAGTAAATGATTACAGAATTTTCATTTCGGGTTGAACTATCTCTTTAAAGAAATTTTCATTGAAAAAAACTAAGATCTTTTTTATTCTACAAGATAAAAGTGTTATTTGAATGCTGTAGTTTGAAAATGAACTGAGAAATTTAATGGCTATAGCTCAGAGGTGTTCGTTCCTCTTCATGAAGAGTTTAGCTCAGGGATAGGTAGTGATGTGACATTTGAACCGAGGTGTCGGAGCTTGTGTCGAGAAAAAATGGGCGTGCCAGATGAAGCCGCGATTCGAGGCTTGTGTTGTTAACGTGAAAATCACGTGACTGATGACAAACGAGGCCTCGGTTTGTGTGGATACGTCATCGGTTCGGTCTGAGTGTCGCTTCTGGATAAAGGGGGTTCGAAACTCACGCCACCTTGTGGGTGTTGCAGGAGTAGTAAGCACTTGTAGCGTGTCAGAGAGTCAGAGTTCGAGAACTCTCATTGTCGTTATTGTGTCATATATGTGTTAGGGCTGTATATTATTACATTATATCAGGTTAGAATAGTTATTAATAATAATGAATAATTGTTATTATTAATTATAGTTGCTATATTATAGTCTTGTTATATTAATTAGATGAGATTATTTGGATTGCTTTGGATTTTTGGTAGCTTAGATTTTTGGATCTGGACTGCTTTTTAATTTGGATTGCCCTTTTGGATTTGTTTGCTTTTTATGACATCTTCCTTTTTCATGGTAATGGAGCCAGCAAGAAAGAGGAAATCCTCCCCTGTCGGGCTCAACAGAAGCATCAGTATCTTCATTTATACCCGCTGGCACTGACATTTTATGTTCCCCTGCATCCTCTGTTCCTTGTGAAAGGATATTTTTCCAAGGCTGGTGAGGTTTTTGTCCGAGAAGAGGAATTGTCTAAACCCCAACACACTTCAAAAAATTCATTTTCTCAATAAAAATCTCTGCAATCCTTCCTTCATCCACCCCAAACTGTGGTGTTTACTGCAGTTTACTTTATTACACTTCCTCGAGTCCCTCCACCATAAGCACTGCACTCAACACAGTCACTTTTGTTGTTCATACTGTCCCTATCCAATATTTTTTGGAATAATTAATTAACTGTGTGTGTGACAGTTGTCTCTGTACAAGTAAATGCAGACAGAGAAATATACACGTTTTATTTCATACCCAGGCAATGGACAAATGTCTGCACAGATCTCTTTATTATTGCAAATGAAAGGTTACAGAGACATTAACTCATATTTAGAAGAAGATAAATAAATAAAACATTGCGGGAGGGGGGCGGGTCATTGGTTCAGAATGAATTAATTTGCCTGCAATTTCTTTGCACAATAGCTAGGTGTCACTAGTGAGCAATGCTGAATGAAGCTTCGAGTAATGAACCTTTGGGTGAAGCAATGGCCTGCGAGGTCTCAGTGGTTCAGGAAGCCTCATCTTGCCATCACTAGGGATAGGCAACGTCGATCCTGGAGTGCCGCTGTCCTGCAGAGTTTAGCTCCAACCCTGATATAATCTCACCTGCTTTTAGCCTTAGTAATCCTGAAGACATTGATTAGCTTGTTCAGGTGTGTTTGATTAGGGTTGGAGCTAAACTCTGCAGGACAGCGGCACTCCAGGATCGACGTTGCCTATCCCTGGTTTAGCTCCAGCACCTGGAAGTGTTCATTGATTTGATGACCTTGATTATCTGCCTCAGGTGTGTTTAATTAGGGCTGGAGATAAATCCGACACCCCTGCTAGCGCTTTCTTTTGATATTAAAGCATTCATAGAAATAAATAAACAGAATTTTACGATACTATAATCGTAGTTAGAATATTTTGTTTTCAGTGACTTAAAAAAAAAGTGAATCATATTGTGTTTAGTATATTAACATTATTGAATGTGACTGTATGTATGACAACTGATTTGACTCGTTCTTGAGTAACATCGTGCTTTCTTTTTCAGATTTCAGAGAACCCAAAGGAAAAGAGGCAGTATCTGATGCAAGACAGATTTATACAAACCTGAACCGCTGGACCTGTAGTTACGATGACATCAGACTTCTGAAGCCAATTTTATTTTTAAAGGTTGAAATGCTTTTGTCCTATTTCTCCCCCTTTCTTTTTAAAAAAGTGATATTTTAATATATTTGTTGTCATTAATTGATTGAATAAAATAAATTGACTCAACTGCTGGAAAGGTGTCATTTATATTTTAAAAGGTTTTCGACAAATTTTGAAATGGTCAGGAATTTGTTGATGCACCATTGAAGTGTGATTGAAATATTAATGTTGTTTCAACATTAATTGGTACATCAGATGGCAACATTTTTTGACATTCCTTTTCAGTCTTTCAACAAAATGTATTTAGAATCAACATCACATTGTAACATTGATCAAACCATATTACCAAAGATTATTTTTTGTTAATTTCAGTGTTAATTCAACAGCAGTGATGTAGATTCAACATCATAGTAACGTTGATTCAACAATATTACCATTGATTATTTTTGTTAATTTCAATATTGATTCCGCATAAGTGATGTAGAATCAATCATAGTGTAACGTTGATTCAACAATATTACCATTGATTATTTTTGTTAATTTCAATATTGATTCAACAGCAGTGATGTAGAATCAATCATAGTGTAACGTTGATTCAATAGCATTACCATTGATTTTTTGTTCAACATAGTTTCAACATTAACTGAGGGTGCAAAAGTGATGTTGATAAAATATCACTTTGTAATGTTGAATCAATACTATTACCATTGATTTTTGGTTGAATTCCCAACATTATTTCAACATTAACTGAGGGTGCAAGAGTGATGTTGATAAAATATCACTTTGTAATGTTGAATCAATACTATTACCATTGATTTTTGGTTGAATTCCCAACATTATTTCAACATTAACTGAGGGTGCAAGAGTGATATTAAAGCAACATTACTTTGTAACGTTAATTCAATGCAATTAGCGTTGACGCATCAACACTGAGTCAACATTGTTTCAATGATTACATGCTATCTGGGACAGTGAGCTTGATATTTATATTTTTCCTTACCACATTCAAATAATATGCATAAATGTGAATCTCTGAAAATTCTTGAGTCAAGCACAGATCCTGGCCATTTTGCTTTCACAATTGTGATACGGAACATAGTCACACACCATCTAAAAGATTTTAGTCTGTCAACTGCCTTTTTTTAAATTTGATATAATATTACTAATCTGGAATATTAAGAATAACAATAGTAACTTGGCTGCACATTTACATTGTGATCCCCCTTTCTGTTCACAAAATCCCCTTCATTGAGGCCTTGAAGGGAATATGTGTGCAGTCTATGGCACCAAACACATTAGTGAAGCCTGAGGGACATATACTGTAAGTCTGCGTAGTCATGATTGCATGATCTTCATTAAAAATTATAATGTACCTGCGTTGGCAAAAAAAAAAAAAACTGCTATACAACATTGGCTCTAAAGTGGCTTGGAAATGCCACAAAAAAAAAAAAACTGCTTGAGCGCCAGGTAAACTTTGCGGATGGCACGAACAGACAGCACTTATCACAAAGTTCTCCGCATCTCCAATAGTGTAAAGGAAAGAGCCACTCGCAAAGAATCTCAGGGCAATGCACACAGTTTGTGCTGTTATTTTAAAGCCCGACTCCGACGAGTTGAACATTTATACGTTTCCAACAAATTAATGATGTAAACGACATCCTCACGAGTCATGAGAAAAAATATATCTCTCAAAAAGTACACTATCGCGCTGCGCTAAAAGTCTTCCCGTATCACCTCCACTTATAAAGCCGCGATCTAATCCTGTTTACATGAAATAAGCCTGCTCGCGAGCAGGTTTAACCCTCTGGGGTTCAAGGTGTTTTTGGGGTCCTTGAGATGTTTTGACATGCCCTGACATTTGTGCTTTTTTCAGTTGCTTATAAATATATTAATAGCAAAGGTGTAATTACACTCTATTTAGCACAAACAGGGCTACCATAATATGTGAGCAAAATGTATGTACATGTTTGCATTTTTGAGAGAATATTGTTTATGCATGGTTATTGAAAAAACTAAAACTTAAAGTGTCTGATGGCTTACACCCAAGTAGAATCGGGGCAGATCTTCTGTCGGATAACATCTCCAAGATGTTAAATACCATTTGACTAGTAACCAAAAATCCAAATCACAGTCTCTACTGCACCAATTTAATTGATATTAATACTAGTGTAGAACATTGCATAGAAACTGTGTCTATTCCTCATTTACTAAGATCAAATAATAAATCTACTGCGGGATCTAGAAAAAATCTAATTGTTATTAAAACAAAAAATCTCGCTATTAGTGAACAAAAACAATTTCTACAGCTAGGTCTTCTAAACATTAGATCGCTCACACCTAAGGCGGTTATTGTAAATGAAATGGTCACAGATAATAATTTCGATGTTCTGTGCCTTACTGAAACCTGGCTTAAACCAAATGATTATTTCGGTCTAAATGAGTCTACTCCGCCAGGATACTGTTATAAGCATGAGCCCCGTCTGATCGGTCGTGGCGGCGGTGTTGCAACAATCTACAGAGATATCCTCAATGTTACTCAGAAAACTCGTCATAGGTTTAATTCGTTTGAAGTGCTTGTGCTAAATGTTACGCTCTTAGATGTAAGAAAAAAATCCCTATTATCTCTAGCATTGGCTACCGTATATAGACCTCCAGGGCCTTACGCCAATTTCTTAAAAGAGTTTGCTGACTTTCTATCAGATCTTTTGGTCAACGTCGATAAAGCATTAATTGTTGGAGATTTTAACATACACGTAGATAATTTAAATGATGCGTTAGGGGCTGCGTTTACAGATTTATTAAACTCCTTCGGGGTCAAGCAAAACGTCACCGGACCAACTCATCGTCTTAATCATACACTCGATTTAATTATATCATATGGAACCGATCCAACCGATATAGATATCATTCCACAAAGTGATGATGTCACTGACCACTACTTGGTAACTTGCATATTACGCACTGCTGTAATATGTCATGCTGCGCCACGTAATCGACCAGGTAGAACAATTCGTCCATCCACCATAGATCATTTCTCAAATAGCTTATCTGATCTGTCTCAGCTGCTGCCTGAACCCAAACAAACAGATGAATTAGACGAACTAACTAGCACTATGAGCACCATTCTCTCTAGAACATTGGATATTGTTGCACCCATTAGATTAAAAAAGGTCAGAGAAAAAAGTATAGCACCATGGTACAATAATACTACGTATGTTTTAAAGAGAGAAACCCGTAATTTAGAGCGTAAATGGAAAAAAACTAATTTAGAGGTCTTTAGAATCGCGTGGAAAGACAGTATGTCACTTTATAAAAAGGCACTTAAAACGGCCAGGGCTGAGCACCTCAGCAAATTAATAGAAAACAACCGAAATAATCCAAGGTTTTTATTTAATACCGTGGCTAGACTAACAAATAAACAGACGTCGTCTGAACAAAATACCTCGTTACAGTTTAGTAGTAATGATTTCATGAACTTCTTCACCGAGAAAATTGAAAGCATCAGAATCAAAATCGTAAACGTTCGATCTTTGCTCGCGCCTTATAATTCGGCCGCAATTAACACCCCGCAAGAACAATTACAATGCTTTACAACCATAGAACAGAAAGAGTTAAATAAACTTATTACCTCATCTAAAACAACAACATGTTTATTAGATCCTATACCAACTGAACTACTGAAAGAAGTGTTACCTATAGTGGAAGAGCCTCTTCTCAATATTATTAACTTATCTTTATCTTTAGGTCATGTTCCAAGAACGTTCAAGCTGGCAGTTATAAAACCTCTTATTAAGAAACCACAATTAGATCCAAATAACCTAGCAAATTACAGACCCATTTCGAATCTTCCATTTATGTCAAAAATATTAGAAAAAGTTGTGTCCGCTCAACTCGGCTCTTTCTTGCAAGAAAACGACATCTATGAAAAGTTTCAGTCTGGATACAGGCCACATCATAGCACTGAAACTGCGCTTGTTAGAATCACAAATGATTTACTTTTAGCTTCGGACCAAGGCTGTATCTCAGTACTAGTTTTACTTGATCTTAGTGCTGCGTTCGATACTATAGATCACACAATACTCTTAGATCGACTACAAAATTACACTGGTGTTCAAGGACAAGCATTAAGCTGGTTCAGGTCATACTTATCTGACCGCTACCATTTCGTCTACTTAAATGGAGAAAAATCGATTATAACTTCGGCAAACTATGGAGTGCCGCAGGGATCTGTGTTAGGCCCTTTATTATTCTCAATATATATGCTGCCACTTGGTAATATTCTAAGGAAACATGGAATTAGTTTCCATTGTTATGCTGATGACACTCAAATATATATTTCATCACGGCCAGATGAATACGCTAAATTATCCAAATTGACAGATTGTGTTAAAGATATAAAAGATTGGATGACGCGTAATTTTCTTTCATTAAATCCAGACAAGACAGAGGTAATACTTATCGGTTCTAAAAACCGTCCACAAAACCTTTCACAGCACGACTTTAACATAGTAGGATGCCCTGTTACTTTATCCGCTACAGTAAAAGACCTGGGTGTTACATTAGACTGCAGCCTGTCTTTTGAAAAGCATATTTCATATGTTACAAAAACTGCCTTTTTCCACCTTAGAAACATTGCTAAGCTACGTAATATGCTATCAGTCTCTGATGCAGAAAAGTTAGTTCATGCATTCATGACCTCGAGACTAGATTACTGTAATGCTTTATTAGCTGGTTGTCCTGCATCTTCAATAAACAAGCTACAGTTAGTCCAAAATGCAGCCGCTAGAGTTCTTACTAGATCAAGAAAATATGATCATATAACACCGATTTTATCATCACTTCTTTGGTTACCTATAAAGTTCCGTATTAAATACAAGGTATTGCTTTTGACTTATAAAGCTCTAAATGGTTTAGCTCCAGTCTATTTAACGGATCTTCTATCGCCTTACAATCCATCACGCTCTTTAAGATCACTAAATTCGAGGCTTCTGGTCATTCCTAGGATATCCAGATCCACCAAAGGAGGCAGAGCATTTTCACATTTAGCTCCGAAGCTCTGGAATAGCCTTCCTGATATTGTTCGTAGCTCAGACTCGCTCTCCCAATTTAAAACTAGACTGAAGACGCATCTATTTAGCCAGGCATTCATATAAATTTTTTTATCTTACAGTTACTGTAAATTGGCCTCTAGTTCATAAACGCCAGAGGAGAACTGGCCCCCGACTGAGCCTGGGTTCTCCCAAGGTTTTTTTTTCTCCATTGGGTCATCTGATGGGGTGTTAGGACACCATTAGGTCACTGGATGGAGTTTTTCGGTTCCTTGCCACTGTTGCCTTTGGCTTGCTCAGTTGGGGATATTCAAATTAATTAACCAATCATACCATTGATCAGCTCTACCAAACTTGGATGTCTTTTTTCCAGTAATAAACAAACATTGTGAAGTTGTTTTGATTGATACTGTGAAGCAGCTTTGATACAATCTGTATTGTGAAAAGCGCTATATAAATATATTTGACTTGACTTGACTTGACTTGAAATAAGGCCACAAAACACATACTAAATATGTGTCCACAAGACTTTTGACTAATGGGCGTTGTTGCCTAGAGTTTTTGCTTCAAAATGATCTGAAAATCATCCTGCCTAATCATTTACACAAAACAATACATTGATTTAAATTTTATAAGACACCTTTTGTTTGGAAAGGCAATATGCGTGGAGGCGTGTTCACACCTGAGAAGACAAAGGCCGGATAATGTGCCACATACATAATGAGCTGCATATTAATTAGCCCTTTCACACAGGTGTGTCACAGGATCCCAAAGAATGCAAGGACAAAAGAAATTATCTATATATACATATTTTACAATTAGAAATTGTAACCAATTACAAATAGGTTACAATTACAACAACAATTACAATTTTAACAATATTTCAAGTGTATTCTTTCTTTGTAAAAAGTATACATTTTATCATACGTATTAAAAAAGGTAAGGATTCATTAGTTTGAATATTGGAACAAACACTATAATAACATCTTAGTTGATAATTCAATATACCTACTTTATTTTTGACAAAACATCATACTAGGCAAGGCAAGGCAAGGCAGGTTTATTTATATAGCACATTTCATACACAATGGTAATTCAAAGTGCTTTACATAGAAGAAATTAAAATAATCAAAAGAAATCAGAATAATTAAAACAGTTTAGAATAAAAGATAAAATACAGAAATAATCAAAAGAAATCAGAGTAATTAAAACAGTTTAGAATAAAAGATAAAATACAGAAATAATCAAAAGAAATCAGAATAATTAAAAAGCATAACAGTACAAACAGTCGGACGAACAGTGGTACAGTGCTCATTCAGTAAATGCACAGTTAAACAGATGTGTTTTGAGTCTGGATTTGAATGTGACTACTGTAGGAGCACATCTGATCTCTTCTGGAAGCTGGTTCCAGCTGCGGCTGGCATAATAGCTAAAAGCAGACTCGCCATGCTTAGAGTGAACCCTTGGTATTTCTAGCTGATGTGATCCTAATGATCTGAGTGATCTGTTGGGTTTATATTCAGTGAGCATATCTGCAATGTATTGAGGTCCTAGGCCATTGAATGATTTATATACCAGTAATAATACCTTAAAATCAATCCTAAATGTAACTGGCAGCCAGTGTAAAGACCTGAGGACTGGTGTGATATGTTCATATTTTCTGATTCTGCTCAGAATCCTAGCAGCAGCGTTCTGTATGAGCTGCAACTGTCTTATGGTGTTTTTGGGAAGGCCAGTGAGGAGTCCATTACAATAATCCACCCTGCTGGTGATGAAAGCATGCACAAGTTTCTCTAAGTCTTGACTGGAAACAAAGCATCTAATTCTTGCAATATTTTTCAGGTGATAATATGCTGATTTAGTTATTGCTTTGACATGACTACTGAAACTAAGGTCTGACTCCAGAGACACACCCAGATTCCTGACTTGATTTTTAGTTGTTTGACCCCTAGACTGAAGGTATGCGTTCACCTTGAGAACTTCATCTTTGTTTCCAAACGCAATGACTTCAGTTTTGTCTTTGTTTAACTGAAGAAAGTTTTGGGACATCCAATTGTTTACTTCATCAATGCATTGGAACAGAGAGTTAATGGGGCTGTAATCGTTAGGCGATAGGGCTAAGTAGAGCTGTGTGTCGTCTGCATAGCTGTGGTAAGCGATTTGGTTCTTTCTCATTATTTTGCTCATTGGGAGCATGTACAGGTTGAATAGGAGTGGCGCAAGAATTGAGCCTTGAGGGACTCCGCATGTCATGGGTGTCCACTCAGACTTATGGTCTCCTATACTCACATAATAACCTCTCCCTACCAAGTATGACCTGAACCATTTTAGGACTATCCCAGAAAACCCGACCCAGTTTTCCAGCCTGTCAAGAAGTATGTCGTGATCGACAGTGTCAAATGCAGCACTGAGGTTCGAGTAGTACCAGCACTGATAATTTGCTTGTATCAGTATTTAAGCGAATATCGTTTACTATCTTTATGAGAGCTGTCTCTGTGCTGTGGTGCGGTCGGAAACCAGATTGAAAATTGTCAAAGTATCCATTTGAGCTTAAGAATTTGTTCAGCTGATTGAAGACAACTTTTTCAATGATCTTGCCTATGAAAGGAAGATTTGAGATCGGTCTATAGTTGTTTAATATGGTCTTATCCAGATTGCTCTTTTTCAGGAGGGGCTTGACAACTGCAGTTTTCAGGGAGTTAGGAAAACTCCCAGAGAGAAGTGAGGCATTTACCACTTCTAGGAGATCTGCTTCTAAGCTGTGTAACACATTTTTGAAAAAAGATGTGGGAAGTGCGTCAAGGGCGCAGGTTGATGTTTTAAGGTGCTGTACGGTTTCTTCCAAAATGTTGCCATCAATTTCTTCAAAATCAGACATAGTGACTACTTTCTCAGGTTGTGGTCTGATCTGCCTGACCCCAGCGCAACTCAAGGATGAGCTGATCACCTTTCTGATATTATTGATTTTCTCAGAGAAGAAAGAAGCAAACTCACTACACTTGCTCTCTGAGAGCATTTCACTGGGAATCTGGCTTGGGGGGTTTGTCAGTCTCTCTACAGTCTATAGTATATTTAACATGAGCAGAAATTGGTGAACAAAAGCTTAACTATTTAATGTGACAGTAGTCTTTTTTTACAGTCAAAACATTATAATCTATCCAAAACTAATCACAAAATCTTGTCTAAACATTCATATTTAGTCTATAACATATTGTGTATGATATATTAGCTTATACATGTTAATTTGCAGTTTGTTGCTTATACAGACATTTTATTTCAACATATTTCAGTATATTTTTACTCATCTTAGTAGGCTATAGCAATATAGTTTGGATGTGTTCATGTAAAAATAACGTTTACTAATGTAGATGCGAGAGTGAATGAACGGCACAGACACGCGCTGTATAACTGTAGTAAACAATGCGCGTGCGTCTGTGCCGTTCATTCATCATTTAGCCTACACACAGACACGCAATTCATATTTAAACAGTCTTTTTGCGGTTTACAGACACTATCCAATATCGCGATTAGAACAAAGCACTTAAGAATAAATGACTTACTACATCAGCTGGATCCGTTGCTCCTCGAAATGAAACTACCAGCACTTCTGGTACATTTTCCAGGGTTATTAGATAGTATTATTCCTCACAGGTAGCAAGACGAGGTAAAGTACAAGTTTTTATTAAACATGATGTGTTTTATAAACCAGCTGGTGGGCGTTGGCATGTTTGAATGGCTTGCCTTAGATCATTTGCGTTTGAATACCGCGCGCTCTCCGTGGGCGTGTCACATTAGCAGAATAATGAGCTGAGAGAACGATAATGAGATCGGCTGACACCTCTCTCTTTTTTTATAGATTACATAAACAGAGAATATTTATTTTAGTTTTGAATTAGATATTTTAAAAGTACAAACTTAAATGATTATAAAGATATATTGCTCATGCTTGGGTGAATAGTATTCGCTGAGTTTTGTTTAAGTTTAGAGACGTGCTCCAGAAAAAAGGTTAACGGAGATGGAGAGACAGAATGCACACCCTGTTTATTTTCTTTATTTTACAAAAGCACAATGTTTTATTTCAATTGTAAGTGGACACATAAAAAAATAGACATTCAACAGTTTATTTTTTTATATTTCTTAAGTCTGAATGACCAAAAATGACAGAGTATTTTAAGTCTATTTTCCTGCTATGTGAAAAAAATCGAGCAAAACGCGCCGGCGCGTTTCTGGACCCCAGAGGGTTTTAAGCTTGCGCCCCTGTTGCTATGACAGCAAGTCCAGGATGAGCGTCGAAGAACCAAACAATCCAAGATCATGCCAAATCGCCAACAATCAAATCCAGCTAAGTGAGTTAGCGACGTACGAAGAACGGGTCCCTGATCTTTTTCTGTAATGTAACACAATATTTAACAGTGTTTGTTGAAAGTACCTGCATCCTGCAGAAAAATCTCCATCTCTGGATCCTTGTGAATCAGCCATGATGAAGATGCAGGAGAATCTGAAGAGTTTGATCTCCTCCACTGACTCTGATTGAAGAAACATTCACACACAATATTAAATGACTAAATAAATTAATTAAACCTTCATAATTTATCTTCATAATTTTAATCACAGACATCACCAAACACAAAAGAAACACTGAAGGGAAAGAAACCTTTCATTAAAGGTTTCATATCAATGTTTATATTTAATCACTTAAAATGTCCTCCAGAGATTCATATTAATATGAGGAAGTCACACATGAACTCACCTTGATCAAACTTTTACAAAATACAGGATCTCAAATCCTCCAGCTTTAACATCATAAAACTACAAGGAAATTCCTGCATACACCTTGATAAATATTTCTGTTAAACACTTTGATGCTCTGCCCGTGTCGTATTCCTATTTTTCCTGCTTAAAATGGCGGCAAGAGAACTTACTTTCACTTTCTATTTGACGAGAGAGAGGGACGAAAACATTGACGCGCGTTCACGAGAGCACCACGGCGCATGCGTGTTGTGTTGACGCGAGAGCAGACGTTGTTGCGTGAATGCCCGTTGGAGATTAAAAGGCTTGTTTGAGATGCGCCTTGCCTCGCTAGTCCGGCTTGCTGCACTGCTTTCACTCCTCTCCTCTCTCGACTACATTCAGGCGAGGCAAGGCCATCTCAAACGAGACTAATGTGTCAATAAAGTGGTCAATTGTTGTTGTTGCTGTTTTTTTGTTGTTGTTTTTTTGCAAAAGCATTCTGGTCGCTTTTATGTCTTTTATTCATTTAGTTATTGTATATATTCTTTGGTTAATTTCATTTTGTTTTTCTCTTCCTTCTCTTAAGTTTGTTAATTTCTTCTTTAATTTGTTTTTTTAATTTGTTTTTCTTCATTTTTTCTGTTTTGTTCTCTTTGGCTCGTTCATTCATTCTTTTTATTTGTTTATCCTTGCCTTCATTTGTTCAGTTTTGTCTTTCATTTATCTTTCTGCAAATGCAGAGTTCCTGGTAAATCATAAAGAGAACTTTGTTTGATCACATCTCTATGATATGAAATAAGTTTGGCATCATCCAATCATGTTTATAATTACATTTAGTCATTTAGCAGATTATTTTTTCAAAGTGATCTACAAATATGGAATAATGCAATGTGATATAGAAGTGAAAGAATCAGATCAATTAAAACGATACTGTACAAAACATTGTAAACTTTTTAACAGTTTTAATTTATTTTGTACGCACTGCAAACTTTGGTACTATGGTGAGATTTCAACAAAAAATCAAAAGTAACGGCATTAAATCAACATTACACTATGTGTGATTCTTCCAGCGAGTTTATCTCCAGCTGTAATTAAACACACTGAAGCTGCTAATCAAGATCATTAGGATCAATGTTGGAGATAAACTCTGCATGAAGAGGAATAAACAGCTCTGAACTACAGCCGTTACTATAAACTAGATCTCAGCTCATTTCCAGGACAATAGCATTCAAGCGACACGTTTATCTTGGAGAATAAAAGAGCTGGGGTTTTTCAATGAAAATGTCTTTAAAGCTGCAGATTCACCTTATGTAGACCTTAATCTCTTTAAATATCACAAAATAGCCGTGTCAGTCACTTTCTCATAAACACAAGATGTAGTTTGTTGTGATTGTGTTTCAGCAGGAACAGCTTAACTGAATGGAGATCAGTCACATTCATCACATTTAATAGTGATTGAGGAATATGAATGATTGTGTGATAAAGCAGGAATCAGGGAGCAGTGTGTGTGTGTGTGTGTGTGTGTGTGTGTGTGTGTGTGTGTGTGTGATTATCAGGAGCTGCGTCTCATTTAACTGTCCATCCTCGTGTGCCTTCACTAAAGAAAAGAAGACGAGCCACTCTCTGTGTGTTTGTGTGTGTTTGTGTGTGTGTGTGCCTTCACTAAAGGATGTTTTATTAACAAGGTTCGGGAGGAGCAGGTGCAGATAATTAACCCAATCATCACAAGTGAAGATCAATCAGTAATCAACTCAGGACAAGATAAATAACAGCAGAACCCACCTGTGTTTCTTGACGGTTTATCAGCATTTGGCCCCGCAGTAGCCTACCTTCCTATCATGTCCGAATCGAGCTCTTCCCGTTTGATGAAGAATCTTTCGTCTGTCAGAATCAGGAATATTTGCCGCAATCCTCTGGTGTTATCTCGCGGGCGTCAGGCCAAACAAACCGGTCCTCGCCACCGCGGGCGAAACATCCGCAATCTACTTCCGCGTATTTCTTTAAACCGGAGCATTCAATAATTCCTGCCATAGAGAAATGGACAATAAGGCAATGCCGCCCTCTTCACACGAAGGAACGGGCCTTCCTCCAGCGCCAGGCCGCCGCAGCAGGCCCTAAGTAAGCCACACTGCAGATTCAGTCCCGGCCAGTCCACACTCTCAACGTCTGCCGGGTCAACTCCGTGAGTGCTCAGCTCAAAACCTTTTCGTTTCCGTCCCCGGTTGAACTTCGCATCGCTTCAGTTGTTGAATCACGAGCCAGTTATGCTATCTGGATACTCATTTTTGATCGGGGATAAATCATTTCTGTACAAATGATTTGCCGTCATTAACGCAATGCTTCCTCGTGGCATAAACTCACACATAAACAGTAGGTCTCATATTACGTGCAGATTGCACACAGAATCATCAAGAACCTATCACTAACACTGTCCTGCAATGTATCTACAAAAATCGCTTAGAAACTTCAAGAAATTAAATAAAAATACATTTACGCTATAACTTTAAGTAGCCTAATTTAAAACCACTGCTTCACTATTGTTTTTCCGATTCATAACGAACAAATCGGCAGGGAATGTGACCCATAGCCATAGAAATAGTTAAAATAAACTGTCATGTTGACGGTTCCTGTTTGATGATCATCCAACATCAAACAATGATTACTGAATCAAACCGATGGGTCAGAGGTGAATATATGCAGGATCTAAAACGTTTTATTCTTCTCATCTAAGCAGTCTAAACTGTTCCGAACGCGGACTGCTATCTTTGCTCGGCCACTTAAACTTCAGATGCGCATAATCCTGCAAGGATTTAATCTCTCACCTCCTCTTCCTCGCGTCTTTGATTAACGTGCAAGAAGACGAGCATCGGTCTGCCAGGCCCCAATCTCCTCCTCCCTTCACTCAGCCTCACACCACAGGAGCTTAATTTCTCCAGGTAAGTTTCTCCACTGCCACAGCAGTGATGTCTCCTCTGCTCCCACAGGAGCTCTCTTTCTCTGGCTAATTTTCTCCACTGCCACAGCAGTGATGTCTCCTCTGCTCCCACAGCAGCTCTGTTTTTCTGGCTAATTTTCTCCACTGCTACAGCAGTGATGTCTCCTCTGCTCCCACAGGAGCTCTGTTTCTCTGGCTAATTTTCTCCACTGCTACAGCAGTGATGTCTCCTCTGCTCCCACAGGAGCTCTCTTTCTCTGGCTAATTTTCTCCACTGCCACAGCAGTGATGTCTCCTCTGCTCCCACAGCAGCTCTGTTTTTCTGGCTAATTTTCTCCACTGCTACAGCAGTGATGTCTCCTCTGCTCCCACAGGAGCTCTGTTTCTCTGGCTAATTTTCTCCACTGCCACAGCAGTGATGTCTCCTCTGCTCCCACAGCAGCTCTGTTTTTCTGGCTAATTTTCTCCACTGCCACAGCAGTGATGTCTCCTCTGCTCCCACTGCAGCTCTGTTTCTCTGGCTAATTTTCTCCACTGCTACAGCAGTGATGTCTCCTCTGCTCCCACAGGAGCTCTGTTTCTCTGGCTAATTTTCTCCACTGCCACAGCAGTGATGTCTCCTCTGCTCCCACTGGAGCTCTGTTTCTCTGGCTAATTTTCTCCACTGTCACAGCAGTGATGTCTCCTCTGCTCCCACTGGAGCTCTGTTTCTCTGGCTAATTTTCTCCACTGCCACAGCAGTAATGTCTCCTCTGCTCCCACAGGAGCTCAATTTCTCCAGGTAATTTTCTCCACTGCCACAGCAGTGATGTCTCCTCTGCTCCCACAGGAGCTCTGTTTCTCTGGCTAATTTTCTCCACTGCCACAGCAGTGATGTCTCCTCTGCTCCCGCAGGAGCTCTGTTTCTCCAGGTAATTTTCTCCACTGCCACAGCAGTGATGTCTCCTCTGCTCACGCAGGAGCTCAATTTCTCCAGGTAATTTTCTCCACTGCCACAGCAGTGATGTCTCCTCTGCTCCCGCAGGAGCTCTGTTTCTCTGGCTAATTTTCTCCACTGCCACAGCAGTGATGTCTCCTCTGCTCCCACAGGAGCTCTGTTTCTCTGGCTAATTTTCTCCACTGCCACAGCAGTGATGTCTCCTCTGCTCCCGCAGGAGCTCTGTTTCTCTGGGTAATTTTCTCCACTGCCACAGCAGTGATGTCTCCTCTGCTCCCGCAGGAGCTCTGTTTCTCTGGCTAATTTTCTCCACTGCCACAGCAGTGATGTCTCCTCTGCTCCCGCAGGAGCTCTGTTTCTCTGGCTAATTTTCTACACTGCCACAGCAGTAATGTCTCCTCTGCTCCCACAGGAGCTCTGTTTCTCTGGGTAATTTTCTCCACTGCCACAGCAGTGATGTCTCCTCTGCTCCCGCAGGAGCTCAATTTCTCCAGGTAAGTTTCTCCACTGCCACAGCAGTGATGTCTCCTCTGCTCCCACAGGAGCTCTGTTTCTCTGGCTAATTTTCTCCACTGCCACAGCAGTGATGTCTCCTCTGCTCCCACAGGAGCTCTGTTTCTCTGGCTAATTTTCTCCACTGCCACAGCAGTGATGTCTCCTCTGCTCCCGCAGGAGCTCTGTTTCTCTGGCTAATTTTCTCCACTGCCACAGCAGTGATGTCTCCTCTGCTCCCACAGGAGCTCTGTTTCTCTGGCTAATGTTCTCCACTGCCACAGCAGTGATGTCTCCTCTGCTCCCGCAGGAGCTCTGTTTCTCTGGCTAATGTTCTCCACTGCCACAGCAGTGATGTCTCCTCTGCTCCCGCAGGAGCTCTGTTTCTCTGGCTAATGTTCTCCACTGCCACAGCAGTGATGTCTCCTCTGCTCCCGCAGGAGCTCTGTTTCTCTGGCTAATTTTCTCCACTGCCACAGCAGTGATGTCTCCTCTGCTCCCACAGGAGCTCTGTTTCTCTGGCTAATGTTCTCCACTGCCACAGCAGTGATGTCTCCTCTGCTCCCGCAGGAGCTCTGTTTCTCTGGCTAATTTTCTCCACTGCCACAGCAGTGATGTCTCCTCTGCTCCCGCAGGAGCTCTGTTTCTCTGGCTAATTTTCTCCACTGCCACAGCAGTGATGTCTCCTCTGCTCCAGCAGGAGCTCTGTTTCTCTGGCTAATTTTCTCCACTGCCACAGCAGTGATGTCTCCTCTGCTCCCGCACGAGCTCAATTTTTCTGGCTAATTTTTCTCCACTGCCGCAGCAGTGATGTCTCCTCTGCTCCCACTGGAGCTCTGTTTCTCTGGCTAATTTTCTCCACTGCCACAGCAGTGATGTCTCCTCTGCTCCCACAGGAGCTCTGTTTCTCTGGGTAATTTTCTCCACTGCCACAGCAGTGATGTCTCCTCTGCTCCCGCAGGAGCTCTGTTTCTCTGGCTAATTTTCTCCACTGCCACAGCAGTGATGTCTCCTCTGCTCCCACAGGAGCTCTGTTTCTCTGGCTAATGTTCTCCACTGCCACAGCAGTGATGTCTCCTCTGCTCCCGCAGGAGCTCTGTTTCTCTGGCTAATGTTCTCCACTGCCACAGCAGTGATGTCTCCTCTGCTCCCGCAGGAGCTCTGTTTCTCTGGCTAATTTTCTCCACTGCCACAGCAGTGATGTCTCCTCTGCTCCCGCAGGAGCTCTGTTTCTCTGGCTAATTTTCTCCACTGCCACAGCAGTGATGTCTCCTCTGCTCCAGCAGGAGCTCTGTTTCTCTGGCTAATTTTCTCCACTGCCACAGCAGTGATGTCTCCTCTGCTCCCGCAGGAGCTCTGTTTCTCTGGCTAATTTTCTCCACTGCCACAGCAGTGATGTCTCCTCTGCTCCCGCAGGAGCTCTGTTTCTCTGGGTAATTTTCTCCACTGCCACAGCAGTGATGTCTCCTCTGCTCCCGCAGGAGCTCTGTTTCTCTGGCTAATGTTCTCCACTGCCACAGCAGTGATGTCTCCTCTGCTCCCACAGGAGCTCTGTTTCTCTGGCTAATGTTCTCCACTGCCACAGCAGTGATGTCTCCTCTGCTCCCACTGGAGCTCTGTTTCTCTGGCTAATTTTCTCCACTGCCACAGCAGTGATGTCTCCTCTGCTCCCGCAGGAGCTCTGTTTCTCTGGCTAATGTTCTCGACTGCCACAGCAGTGATGTCTCCTCTGCTCCCACAGGAGCTCTGTTTCTCTGGGTAATTTTCTCCACTGCCACAGCAGTGATGTCTCCTCTGCTCCCGCAGGAGCTCTGTTTCTCTGGCTAATGTTCTCCACTGCCACAGCAGTGATGTCTCCTCTGCTCCCACAGGAGCTCTGTTTCTCTGGCTAATGTTCTCGACTGCCACAGCAGTGATGTCTCCTCTGCTCCCACAGGAGCTCTGTTTCTCTGGCTAATGTTCTCGACTGCCACAGCAGTGATGTCTCCTCTGCTCCAGCAGGGGCTCTGTTTCTCTGGCTAATTTTCTACACTGCCACAGCAGTGATGTCTCCTCTGCTCCCGCAGGAGCTCTGTTTCTCTGGCTAATTTTCTCCACTGCCACAGCAGTGATGTCTCCTCTGCTCCCGCAGGAGCTCTGTTTCTCTGGCTAATTTTCTCCACTGCCACAGCAGTGATGTCTCCTCTGCTCCCGCACGAGCTCAATTTTTCTGGCTAATTTTTCTCCACTGCCACAGCAGTGATGTCTCCTCTGCTCCTGCAGGAGCTCTGTTTCTCTGGCTAATTTTCTCCACTGCCACAGCAGTGATGTCTCCTCTGCTCCCGCAGGAGCTCTGTTTCTCTGGCTAATGTTCTCCACTGCCACAGCAGTGATGTCTCCTCTGCTCCCGCAGGAGCTCTGTTTCTCTGGCTAATGTTCTCCACTGCCACAGCAGTGATGTCTCCTCTGCTCCCGCAGGAGCTCTGTTTCTCTGGCTAATGTTCTCCACTGCCACAGCAGTGATGTCTCCTCTGCTCCCGCAGGAGCTCTGTTTCTCTGGCTAATTTTCTCCACTGCCACAGCAGTGATGTCTCCTCTGCTCCCGCACGAGCTCAATTTTTCTGGCTAATTTTTCTCCACTGCCGCAGCAGTGATGTCTCCTCTGCTCTGCAAAAAAAAATAAAAAAAATAAAAATAAAACCTAATTGATGATTTTCTCTGTCCAGCGAGCTTTGGTCTCCCAGTGAATGTACTATGTACTATGTATTATGTACTTGTGCTGCGTTCTATTATTTATGCGTGTTGGAGTTCCGACTAGGAAGACAGACGTTGCCTAGCAACACGCCCCCTTTCCTCAGATTTCCCAGCTCGGTAGTCATACAACCGTGAGGACACTGAGTAAGAATTCCGATACGGAATCCAAGATGGCTGCGCCCTGTGTGACTTGTATGAATTGTTTTCATTGGTTTTGGACCGCTTTGGTTGTTTAAATTATGATTTTAATCACTCGTATTACTGCAATACCTTACTGCGTCTGTATCACTGCCTGTGGGTATGGGAATCGGCCTTGTTCTGAGTGCAATATTGAACGAAACCTTGTTTCAAACGGGTGTTACTAACGTGGCTAGCGTTGCTAACAGAAGATAACTAAAACATGAAATAAAGTGAGAATTTTAGAAGTTCAAATGGCTGCGTTTTGATAAGCGCCTGGTACTCGGCCAGTGCTACCATAGCAACAGCTTTCTGGGTGGCGTCTATGTTTTTCTCCGACTCGGACGCGCAAAACATAACAGAATACTTGAAGCGTAGAAGTGACGTCATATACGAGGGCCGAATCGGTTCGTTGACAAAAATCGGTTTGTTGACATAAAAGAACGCAGTGTTATCTCTACTCTCTCCCGTCCAGTGAGCATGGGTCTCCCAGCGGACGTACTATGTACTGCAGGATTACAAATTTATTAAAATGTTAATTTAGGTTCCAATACTATAGTATATAAACTGAGAACGTTTATTAGTGTGAATTTTTATAACTAAGGTAAATGTCACAAACCTGCCTGTTCCTGTCTGTCCTGATCTCTCTATTGTAAGTTAAATTGATCAGAGCACTGAGAATATCACCTTTTGTCGTTGAATGGTCTGGCTGATTAGATTAGTTTCTATGCATTCGAATCACACTGTTAATGCCGATGAGATCAGGGCTGGGGAGTTTCAGGTAGCAGGGCGGACTCCTGTGCCTCATTTACATTCTTTATTTCAGAGTGTCTCCACCTCTATGTAACTCCTCCCCCTTGAAAGATATATAAACTACAATGTATTTTGCCTTAGTCAGATCTTGGACGATATCCCAACGTCTCCTGGTCTTCGCTTCTGAGTTCCTACACTTTAGAAGAAAGTTCACTACAGTACTTATCTCTACTCTATCTTGTCCAGCGAGCATGGGTCTCCCAGCAGACACAGCATGTATCTATCTTCCCACTACCTCTGTCCAGCAAGCATTGGTCTCTCAGCGGACAGCATGTATCTTCCTTTTTCATATTTCTGTCCAGCAAGCATTGGTCTCTCAGCGGACTCGACACGTATCTATCTTTCCTGCTCAGCCAGCATTTTCAAATTCATTCCACCTCGCAGGTGGCCGGTAGATCCCAATATCCTGACGCCATCAAGCCACTCACGTCAGAAGCTACATGGGCCCTCCCGGTCAGCCGTTTTTCGATTCCCGCTTAACTCACCCGTTAACGCCACGGAGATATACTTGATCAAGCGATCAAGCTTATTGAAAAGCCAGCCCGCCAAATTCGCTGCATCTTTGGGGGGTCTATACTCTGGCGGCTGTCCTTTTGCTCTTTTGCTTTTTTGGGGGGAGTACTCTGGGTTCGGGCAGAAATTCCGAGCTCGGAGCCCTCCACCCGGACAGCACGCCAAGTACGCATAACCTTTACCATAATTATATGTAGATGTGAACTCGTGAAATTATGTTTTATTAACAAGGTTCGGGAGGAGCAGGTGCAGATAATAAAACCAATCAGCACAAGTGGAGATCAATCAGTAATCAACTCTGGACAAGATAAATAACAGCAGAACCCACCTGTGTTTCTTGACGGTTTATCAGCATCCCACCTCCACCCCATCTCCTCACTTTTAGTTCCATCTCTAGTTCCATCTACTCTTACCAACGGGGGGAGTACTCTGGGTTCGGGCAGAAATTCCGAGCTCGGAGCCCTCCACCCGGACAGCACGCCAAGTACGCATTACCTTTACCATAATTATATGTAGATGTGAACTCGTGAAAGGAAAGAAGACGAGCCGCTGTGTGTGTGTGTGTGTGTGTGTGTGTGTGGTGTGACACGTCTGTGTGTGTGTGTGTGAAGTGTGACACGTCTGTGTGTGTGTGAAGTGTGACACGTCTGTGTGTGTGTGAAGTGTGACACGTCTGTGTGTGTGTGAAGTGTGACACGTCTGTGTGTGTGAAGTGTGACACGTCTGTGTGTGTGTGTGTGTGTGTGACATTCTTGCTCACGTTCAATCTGTTCAATATTGTTGGAACTTTAATCAGGAAATTCCTAATAAATATTACTAAAGCAAGATGCATGCACTTATCAAGAATGTAGAAAAATGGAAAACTTTAATAACTTTTTTAATGAATGTGTCTCATTGCAGTCAGTAACAATACAAACCAAATGCAGATAACAAGCGTGCAGAAAACAGAGGAGCAGCTCCTGATGCACATGTGTTTCTCTCTAATGAGGAACAATCAATTAAATACAACATTTACGAATCTTTAGTCTCGAATCAGTGGCTCAAAATCATGATTTCAGGAAACGTCTCAGATATCAACATTTCTCTAGTCCACATCCTTGCTTCAGTTCTGCTGGTTCCCCGGCCCAAAACTGAACACAGACTCAGACAATCTCCTCCGGCCCAGGTGTGGCCCACAGCCGGTAAACGCCTCTTATGTGTTGATGTGGCCCAGATCCGGCCCACACACTGTCAGATCCGGCTGAGACTCGCTGTCCTCCAGACAGATGTGACCCACAAACTGGCAGCCAAACAATTCAATTTAAGGGTTTTTATTATTAAATTAACCAATACACTTTAACATGAACATGCATTAACAATGAACAAAAACACTATAATATTAACATTTATTAACAACACTTTGTTTTATTTGCCTTGAAACATTAGCAAGGATTAGGATCCTTATTTCTAAATTACTTAAAGTATAAATAATTTGTTAATTCTCCTGGTTGTTACCCCTTTATTCCCAAAACATTACATATTGTTCCCTTATTCTTACATGTAAGTACTTTATAGCCACACTCAGTGTTGTAGTGCTCCAGACTCGGACTCGGACTCCAGACCATATTATAATGGTCTTGGTCTTGTCATGGACTCGTGAGCATTTTGACTTGGTATTGACTCGTACTCGAACATATTAGGACTCTGACAAATTCCCGAATCCACTCGAGTCCAATTCAAAATATTTTTCATGATAATTACTGTATGTTAATATTTCTTTAAATTGATGTTTGATTGACACGTCCAATGATTGGTGATTTTCTTGTGCGCAACTGCGCATGACTTGAGACTAACACAGTTCTCCTGGATCATATGAGTTATTAGCTTAGAAATGTTATGTGGATATACAGTGGGACAATGATGTTATGTGGACAAGAGCACTTAATACTGACATGTGACAAGTCATAATTGTCATAAAATTACCTTAACACCACCTACAATGTGGCCTTTTTACCCTTAACTGATCATATTTTTTAAACCAATGTCCCTCTAAGTAAATAAAAGTAAATTAGGTAATCCAACCTCTCTGGTCTCGGTCTTGACTCGGACTCGAGTGAGCTGGTCTCGACTGCAACACTGGCTACACTATAACTACTGAAAGTTACATTCGTCTTAATTACGCAGTATTTTCCGGGCTGTAATATAAAGCGTGTTTGTATTATAAAATGAACAAATCCACTTTAAAACATGCATTAACAACAATCAAAAACACTATAACATTAAGATTTATTAACAACACTTTTAAACCACAAAATAAGTAAATTATATTATTAAAAATAAAAGCATCATTCTCTCACACACACAAAAACTCTTTCACACTAAATAATTTCCTTTTGTAAAAGTCAAGTCACATTTAATGCTATAGTGCTTTATACAGTACAGATTAAAAGCAGCTTTACAGCGATAAACAGGGAAATAATGATCAATGATGCAGAGTTGAGTTCTGCTGTAAAGCGGCTCTAAAAAGACAATAGTGTCATTGATCAGCTGAAGTCAGTTCAGTGTTGATTCAGTTCAATAACTGTGTAAAGTTCATCAAATATGAAATGAGTTTAATTCAGCTATAAAGCAGTGATGTCATCGTCCAGCACAGTTCAGTTCTCCTCCAATAGTGTCAGTGGCATCAGATCAATAATAGTGCTGAATATTAAGTGTCATAAACTAAGCGAGCTGGAGGCGACAGTAGCAAGAACCCAAACTCATCAGGAGACAGAATGGAGAAGAAACCTGAGCAGTTCCTCTGGACACACGGAGGAACATGTGTGATGATGATTCCAGGCGCATCACAAGTCAGATTGTGGACTGATATGATTCAGAGTATTTGATTGAGCTCTTCTGCTGGAAGATTGGGATTGATCAGGCCAGCATTAGGTGTGAGGATCTGAAGCTGGTCATCGGGTCTGTGTGGAGGACTTGTCTGCTTCTCCTGGTCTTTGCTGAGGATCTGTGCCGATGACTGTCGAGTCCACGAGGTCTTCACAGGCGCTGTGTCTCTAGGGCTCGTCTAGTTGTCCTGGTCTCTGCTGACCATGCTTTTATGACGTCTAGACTAGACTACTGTAACTCTTTATATGTTGGATTGGATCATCTCTTCATGGCTTACAGTTAGTCCAGAATGCAGCAGCTCGGCTCCTAACTGGGACTGAAAAGCGTGAGCACATTACCCCAGTTTTAGCCTCGCTCCACTGGCTTCTGTGCGTTTCAGGATTGATTTGAAGATTTTATTGCTTGTTTTGAAGGTTTTGAATGGGTTGCGCCTTCTTATTTCTCAGAGCTTTTACACGTGCGCTCTCCTGTCAAAGCACTGAGGTCGTCCAATCAGATGTTCCTCGATGTTGTGAGATCCAGGTGAACACATAAAGGTGAGCGAGTCTTCTCAGTGCTGGTCCTAATCTCTGGAAGAGTCGACCGGCTCATATAAGAACAGCTCGGACTGATGACGTTTTTAAGCCGTTGCTTAAGACCCTCCTGTGTTCCTTAGCTTTCATTTCCAGTGGAGTTTTGCTACTGTGACACTGTGTGTGTTTTGTGTTTATTTGTGTGTATCCTGACATTGTTAAGCACTTTGGTCAACTGTGGTTGTTTTTAAATGTGCCATACAAACACATGTGAACTGTGAACTCTTGAACTTTGACATTCAGGGCTGCGTTGTGCTGGTTTTAGGTTGCAGGTCCAGCATCTGATCTGGATACGGACCGGAGAACATAATCCAGATCTCGACATATTAAAACCAGACCATATTTCTCCTTTCTCCTCTATTTCTTTTCTCCTCAGCTGTCAGACATCAGACGGAGTCGAGTTTGAGCTTTTACAGCGCTTGCATTATATTATTCTGTCTTTTATTGCATATGATAATTCATACTCAGAAAGTAGAACTGAAGTGACATTCATTACAAGATGATTAGTAGTTAAAACATTACATAATGTACCAGCATTGTTTTGCATTCTGTGACTTTCAGTCCAATAAAAGACAGTCATATATTTCGTCATTGAAGATTTCTTAAAAATAGTGTTAAAGGTGCCATATGTTAAAATTGAGGTAAAAATATCCAAAAAATGAGCTACACGTATCAGAAGAATGAGAAGAAATAAGTGCAATGATGTCATTAAAAAAATGACAAGTTATAGTGCTGCCGAGATATAAACCTGAATTAGCATGCTAAATTACTAGCCCCGGCCCGGCCGGTGTCTAATACCAGTTTCGGCCATGGGAGGCGGTATGCGGGCAACATACATAACCACCAGCCAAACTGCAACACACGAATAACTCGCACGGCTTGTATCTCTTTAATCTCTAAAAATCTCCAAATGCTCCACGTGAAACTGCGGTCTTACTATAGTGTCAATTGATTTGATTAATATGCGCGAGGGAGAGAGAGCAGGACCGCGCTCGTGTTGTTTGTAGACGTGAGAGTGCGCGCGCGCGGCCGAGCTCTCTCTCTCTCTCTCTGCTCGTAACGCGCCCTGTCAAACGCAGCGGCAGCAGTCATTCTATGCTACATCCCTCACCGATCAAATTAGGCTTTGGTGAGACAAAGCGGACTATTTGACGGTTTTAGAAGATTAACAACCTGAAACTAAAAAACAGACTAGAGTAGGCCAACTTTCTGGAGGTATACTGCCCCCATTTGGTATGGAATATGTGGAGTATGAATTGATTTTTTTACATAAGGCACCTTTAAAATATGGTCTCGTCTCGTTCTCGTGAACCCAATATCGTGTCTCGTCTCGTTAGATCAGTGTATCGACACACTCCTAGAAGACACTAAATCTCATCTCAGCATTTCAGCATTTACTCTCAACATCAACATCTGACAGATTTATACCATTGGAACAGTTTTGATAAAGTTGGTGGTAAAATGTTCACTCATTAATAAAAATAATTCAGAATAATAATTAATTCATGCATAGAATTGTTATTTAATAATTCACTTATTTTAAGTAATATTAGTAACCTATTAATGTTGTGTTAAAATGCCTTTTTTGTTAAATAATGAAGCAAAACTGTATTTATTAGACATTATTGCCGCTTTATATTATACCGTACACTCTATAAACTTCAGATGACGTCGGGACGAGATTCCCCTGAGAGTGTCTGAATTGAAATGTTTTTGTTAGTGACTTTATCATAACAATATTAAGGCGTATTATTCAGGATCTATGATCTAATGTTTGAGAATAAAAACATTGTCTTGTAACATATTGCAATGATAACTATCAGAGAATAAGAAGCGAGGAAGAAAGAGAGAATCATGGAGAATCCTGAAGAGACGGTGGACAAAGCGAAAGAGACGCGGAAAGGTTGAAAGAAAGACATAAAAACAGGACAACATCCCAAAAGCCTGAAATCATCTCCACATGAAGCGCTGGTGTCGTGTCTGTCAGGCTCTCAGTAATCTGGGCAACACGCGTTTCTTCAGTGCAGTCGTGCAGGAAAAGCCTCAGAGTTTGAAGAATCACACATTCTGAAATAGTTGCTGTTAAACGTGAAGAAGAAGGTCTCCAGACATGAATGATGTGCTGGTCTCTTTCTGTTTGTATGTGAGGATTGATGAACAGAACACAGATGAGAAGAGCATCTCTCCATCACACCTGCACTGAACTCTCAGCTGCTACTGATGCCACACTAAACCCTGGGACAGTGTGAACGGCACAATCAGTTCTGACGGAGGAAACAGCAGCTGGACATCACACACCTTCATCTGTGCTTCACACGTCTATCAGGAGTGTTAGGCTATGTTTTTAATAAACCTTTCCACTTTAACATTTATGATGTTTATTTGTGAAAGATTATGATAATTGAGTAATTTTATTAAGATTGAGTCAGTATTGCGATCTCTAAGTTCTTGAAATAAAAGATCATGCTTGATTAGATTCACCTTTTATTAGTTTGTTACACAACATTAAACACAAATTCAAAATTTCAAACTAAACTCACAAAACCATTGACTCTTCTCAAAGTCAAACAATTGCTGTACTCAAAATCAAACAATGCTTTTAGATCACACAAGTTTTAATAAAAAAATAATAATATCTCCAAATATATAAATCTAATATATATATATATATATATATATATATATAAACCTTCTGGATCTGTTTTTTAAAGATTAGCCTATTGCAAAAAGTATAAAATAACATAATATGCTACATTTATTAATTTGGAGTGTTTTTTATGAACTGTGAGAACATTGTACATTGGGCAATAAAATTAAAAATAAAAACTAGTTAAAATGATTATTGGTCAAATTAAGACTATTGAATGTCTGTATATAGGCTATAGCCTACAGTATTTCTGCTCTTTGAAAGTAAATGTAGCTCCCTCAGTAGTCAACACAAAACACGAGGTCTTGTTTAAAATACAGGGTTTATTTCTCCAACATATGTCAATCCTCAACCCGTGAGAACTGGGTTGAAAGAGAGAAAACATAAAAGGATAATAAATACAATGCATGTATGTATGTCTTGAATACAAATTGTGACGTTATTGTTACACACTAGATAACACAAGCATTCACACGAAACATTACGGAAAACTGGATACAAAAGAACATACCTCGTAGGCTGCTTTCTACTAAGAGGGGCTAAATCTTTAACGTCTTCCTTCTTGTCTTCCTTGCCTCAGATAATACGCATCTAGATATGTTTTATATTCTTAATATTAACCTAGCCCGGAGAGCTCTTGTGATGCTATGCTTTTAGCGCTTCACTTGCAGGTGTTTTTGTCCTATTAGTTACGTGCGGACACAAAATCGGCACTAATTAGTTCCGCTTCTACGATCTATTATTTTTTCAGGTAGGAACCAAAAAACAGTAACAACCTAACTAAAACTGTGAGGCAGTTACACCCACCAAATCACAAGTGATTTCTCAGAACAGCTTAGAGAGACACACATACTGCACATAATATTAATTTCAAAGTACTAACTATTTACTTATGGCTCAAGTTAAGGACTGATAGAAAGAGTGACTAGAGGATGCTGGAGTCTTCAGTCTGCTTCCAACAATGTAACTGTCTTATGGATGGGCCTCTCCAAATTAACAGGTTTAGAGATGCGCTTTCCTCTTCCATCCAGAGTTGAATCGCCGATAAGCAACTTGAGTCTTCTCACTCTTCCGTCCTTTCCTGGGTACACTTCAGTAACCTTTGCTAACTTCCACTGGTTTCGTGGTGTAGCATCATCTTGCAAAATGACAATATCATTGACCTTAGCGTTTCTGCAGTCTTTGGTCCACTTCTGTCTGTGTTGGAGATTGAGGAGGTATTCCTTCTTCCACCGTGTCCAAAAGTTGTTGGCTAAGAGTTGAACTCTGCGCCATCTCTTGCGGAGGTACAGATCTTCCCTGACAAACTTTCCAGGAGGTGGAGAGATGATCGTGGATTTCATAGTCAGGATGTGGTTTGGTGTCAAGGACTCTGGACAGGATGAATCGTTCAGATGATCAGTGGTCAGAGGTCTGCTATTCACAACAGCCATGACTTCATATAAGAACGTTCGTAGTGAGGAGCAGTCAAGTTGTCTGGCTGACTGTTCTAGAATGGACGTCAAGACACGAATAGTGCGAATTTGTCTTTCCCAGACGCCACCCATATGACTTGAAGCTGGGGTGTTCATGATGAACTCACATCTCAGTTCTTTGAGTTCCTCTTGATCCATCTCCTTTAATGCTTCAATGAACTCACGTCTGGCGCCGACAAAGTTTGTCCCTTGATCACACCTTATTTACCGTACTGTTCCACGAATAGCAATGCATGAACGCAGAACGTTAATGAAGGCATCTGTGGTCAAGTCGTCGAGCATTTCAATATGCACTGCTCTGGAACACATGCAGGTAAGTAACAGTCCATAACGCTTTAACTCTTTTCTTCCTTCCTTGATGTAGAATGGCCCGAAGCAGTCCATCCCACAGTAAGTAAATGGAGGGGTTGTTTCCATTCGATCTTCCGGGAGATTTGCCATCCTTTGTTGTTCTGTGCATCTTCTGAACTTCCTGCACGTTGTGCATTTGTAAATATGGGATGACACTGCACTGCTGCATCCCAGGATCCATATACCATTGGATCGGATCTCATTTATGGTCATTCCCCGTCCTTGATGGTGCACTCTCTCGTGATGGTGCTTGACGAGTAATGCCGACACGTGACTGTCTCTAGGGAGAACAGCTGGATGCTTCACATGTGGATGAAGAGCAGCATGAGCTAAGCGGCCTCCGATTCTGAGGATACCTTGGTCATCCAGGAATGGACCTAACTTGTGTAATTTGTTGGCCTTGTCTTTGATTTGTGTGTTCTTATGACACTGGATGCCCTGTATTTCTTGAGAGAGGGTTGCTTGTTGGACCATCTTGATTATGCTGAGCTCTGCGTCTCTCCTTTCCTCTAAACTGGTGCTTTCCCAGGACCTTGGCTTGAGGCCTTTCGCTTCCTTTGCACGCCGCTTTAGTCTGGCTATAGCTTTCACCATTCTTGACCAGTCAGAGAACCTTTGTAGACGATCTAACAGTGACCTTATTTCCTTTGCCTGGGTGTCATGAACCTGGGCCTTCTTGATCTCTGGATCACCACCTGCAATCTCTCCCACCTTGACTACTTCGCTGGGCAGCTCTTTCTGCCAAAGAAAGTCTGGACCCGTGAACCAGTTAGAAGCTACAAGTTGTTCTGCTGCAAGACCTCTTGAGGCATGATCTTCAGAAGCCACATACCTCCATTGTGCAGACTCCGTACTTTGCTTGATGCGTTCCACACGGTTAGCCACGAACACATGAAATCTCCTGGCTTCATTACAGATGTATCCGAGGACAACCTTTGAATCTGTCCAGAAGAATTCTTGTAGGCAATCTATCTCCAGTTCCCTTTTGAGCATGTCACTGGTGCGGACGGCTACGACTGCTGCTGACAGCTCAAGTCTTGGTATGGTGGTAACCTTAGCAGGGGCTACTCTTGACTTCCCCATTACCAAAGAGCAGTGGACTTCACCTGATGCACTGACTGCTCTGAGGTACGAACACTCGCCATAACCTGACACGCTGGCATCAGAGAAATGATGGAGCTCGTAGCTCTGAACCTTAAAGTTTGATGGAATGTAGCATCTCTGAATCTTCACATCAGCCAGGTTTCGCAGGTCTTGGAGCCAAAACTCCCACAGGGGTCGAAGATCATCAGGTAAGATGTCATCCCAACTGAGCTTGTCATGACACATCTGCTGCAGGATCTGTTTTCCCACCAGGATGAACGGTGCCACAAATCCGAGTGGATCGTATACTGAAGCGACAGTGGACAAGACTCCTCTTTGGGTAAGTGGATTTTCTTTCACAATCACTCTGAACTGGAACTCGTCAGAAGCCACGCACCACTGTATGCCAAGTGCTCTTTCCATGTGTAGCTCTCCCAGGGCCATGTCCAGGTCTTGGGCGGCCTTTGCACATTCTTCTTTGGGGATTGAGGCTAGGACTTTCTTGCTGTTGGAAACAAACTTGTGCAGCCGGAGTTTGCCTTTGCTGCAGAGCTCTCTTGACTCCTTCACTAACTGGATAGCTTGGCTTTCAGACGCTAAGCTTGACAAGCCGTCATCAACATAGAAGTTCTTCTGAATGAACTTGATGGTGGCTTCACTAAAGTGTCCGTGTCCTTCGGCTGCGAGGTGCTTGAGTCCATAGTTAGCGCAGCCAGGTGATGAAGCAGCACCAAACAAGTGGACCTTCATCCGATAGATGGATGGTTTGGCTTCAAGATTTCCATTCTCCCACCACAGGAATCCTAGGTAATCTTGGTCTTCTGCTTTAACGTGAAACTGGTGGAACATGCGTTCTATGTCACACATGATTGCCACTGGACCTTTCCGGAAACGACACAGAACTCCCACCAAGGTGTATGTCAGCTCTGGACCGGTCAGGAGATAGTCGTTTAAGGATGTCCCTTGAAATCTCGCCGAACAATCGAAGACAACACGTATCTTCCCAGGCTTTTGGGGATGATACACCCCATGGTGTGGGATGTACCATGCTGGAGCTTTCTTGATGTCTTCTTCTGGGACCCTTTCTGCATCTCCATGTGTTATGATCTCATCCATGAAGGTCTTGTAGTCTTTGTAGTAGTGTTTGTTTCTTTTCAGCTTCCGTTCTAGGCATCTGAGACGGTGGATGGCGCACACCATGTTATCTGGTAAGTTGGGTCTTTCATTCTTGAATGGCAGTGACATCTCATAATGACCATTGTCCTTGAGCCTGATGCCTCTTTCCATCTTTGACAGGAATCGGAGATCCTCTTGAGAGATGTGGCTGTCCTCCACAGACCTTTCGACAAAGTCAGATTCCAGCACCTTGATGACGTCTGCAGGTGAGACTACCTCTTTGACTTGAGTTCTACAGACATAGTGAACTTCGCTTGTGAGGTTTGAAGAGGACTGAAGACCAGGCATCACTTGCCTCACGATGACCTGGTGACTTAATCCAATTTCATCTCCATAGTCGAGACATGGGTTGCCATAGCCGACTACGCTCCAGCCCAGGTCTGTTCTCTGAGCAAAGGGCTGATTTTCTTTACCAGGCACTACTTGCCTCGGGACAAGAGCTTGAGGACAGTTATAGCCAATTAGCAGGCCCACGTCACAACTTTGTTGAGGAGCAATCTCGTCTGCGATGTGTTCCAGATGAGGCCATGCCTTTGCAGTCTCTGGTGTGGGAATATGATCTCTGTTTGCAGGGATGAAATCTCTCGAGTAGGTCACTGGCAGAGGAATTATCTTGTCTGAGTAGAATCCTCTCACTTGTAGTCCAGTCAGTTTCCGACAGGACACAACTGTGTTTCTTGAAGCCATTGTGGAGAGCTTCAGCTGAACTGGTTCCTTCTTTGTGTGAAGAGTCTTTGCCGTTTCTTCCAGGATGAATGCGTGTCGCTCTGTGTATCGAGGAGTGCATACACAAGGACTTCGCGATCTGGCTCACTTGTGACTGACAACCACACTGGAAAGACTGTAGATGTATGAGTGTCTTTAACATTCTGTATAACTCTATTGGATGTTGCCTCACGTGATGATCTTGCTGCTTTATCTTGTGGCCGATCCATTTTCCTTTCCCTTGACCTGCCGCTGTCCCCTGCTCCACTAGGCCGTGTTGACATCCTTTCTTCCTTGGTGCGATTATCATGGAGGCAAGCTGGATGTCTTTTTTCACACATATCGCAGATATTTCGGTTTTCACAGTCCTTTGAGCGATGGCCAAACTTCAGACAGCCGAAACACAATTTCTTCTCTTGAACAAACTTGACTCGCTCTGAAATAGTCTCATCCATAAATTTGCGACACTTGTGTAAACTGTGACCTGCCTTCTCACAGAAGACACAGCTTGTGGTAACAGCTTTCTCATCTGAGTTAGTTGCCAATACCTTTGCTCCATGACATCTTGTCTTTGAAACCTTGATCTTCTCACTTTCACTTGGTTTTAGAGCGTGGAGGGATGTCATTGGGTTACAGGCGATTTTGGCTTCACGTGTGAGAAACTTGACGAACTGGCTAAAGCTTGGGAACGTGTGACTTTGTTCTTCAACTTCTATTACCTTCCTATTCCATCTTGAGGTCAGCCAGTCTGGAAGTTTAGAGAGTATTTTCTGATTTTCGTTGCAGTCGTTGAGTACTTCAAGACCTCTGATCTGAGACATGGCCGCCTCACAGCTGCGAAGGAAGTCAGCGAGTTCTTGAAGTTCCACACTCCCCTTAGAGCTTATCTTGGGCCATGTGTCGAGCTTATCGCTGAAGGCCTTGGCGATAAGGAATGGATTGCCGTATCTCTCTTCTAGGATGGTCCACGCTGCACAATAAGCTGACTCTGTGCCTAGCAAGAAGTAGCTTTCAATGGCCTTTTTGGCTGGTCCACCCACATACTTTCGCAGATAGTATATTTTCTCTTCGGCTGGTATGTTTTTCCTGTCAATAAGTGTATGAAAGGAGACTTTCCAGTCATTGAATCTGAGTGGGTCGCCGTTGAACGTTGTTAGTTCAGGTACGGGAAGACGACTCGCACTGATGGACTCTGCGAATGCTTTAACAAGAGCTGCAGTATTGTCTTCTTGTTTTCGTTGTGTCAGAGAGTGAGGTGGGGAGCGATGCTGCAATAGGCTACTTTCATGCTTGACTTCCTCATTCTCCTTCAGAGGGTCACATTGATGGAGCAGCCCAAATATTTCTTCATCTGAGCATTCACTTCGTTCATATACTTGCTGTCTCGCCTTTGCAGCCTTTAGCTTCTTAATTGTCTCCAGTCTTTCTAGTTGTCTGCGCTTGGCTTCCAGCACCCTTTGTCTTTCTGCATTTTCAGCCTCTTGTTTGGCTCGTAAATTGGCTGCTTCAGTTTCGAGTCTTTCTAGTTCTGCGATATGACGTTCTTGCTCTAGCAGTACCTTTAAAGTGGCTTCATTGGCAGCAACTTCAGCAGCAGCATCTTGTCTTGCAGAAGACTGGCTTGAACGAGATGTTATTCTTGAGTGAGCTCGAGAATGAGCAGATGACTCTGTGCGGTGAGAATTGACGCTTACTTTGTCTGAGGCTGCAGCTTCAATTACAGACTCTATTACTTTCACCACTTGTTCTTCACCCCCTCTTGTCTCTAGAAGAGCCTTTGCAGTCTGGATGATTGTTCTTGTTACTGCTTCGCAGGTGTCTGCTCTGCGACGTGTGTCTTGGTCAGGAATGTCAATGTGCCTTAAATCTTCATAAACAGTGTTCAGATTATCTGAGGCGTTGCTTATTTTAGTGATGTGGTTGCGCAGCAGGTTGTTTGAGCAATGTCCACTCAGCGCTTGTTTGGCATCCTTAGCGATAGCTTTCCACTGCTCGTAGCTCACACTGAAACGGTGTGCAAATCTTCTTACTTGCTCATCGTGCAGTTCTTGGCCCTTTTCCGTAAACTTGCGGACTCTTTGGCTTCTTTGTGGCTCTTGTGAGGAAGTGTGGTTATCTCCTGTGCCTTCAGCAGCTTGTGGTTGCATGTCTGCGCAGTGCTGCTGCGCGTCTTCACCTGCACCCTCTTTGTCACTCTCAAAGAAAAGCTCAAACTCTGACATTTTGCTTTAGTTTGGTTTAAATCTAAACTTGCTTTTAGTTGAGTAATTACCTTGTTTACAATAATCTAAGTTAGGTTTAATTTAACTTAAGCTCAATTGAGTAGTTATTTTAATCTGATATATGAATACTCAGCCTTTAATTACTTGCAGCTACTGACTTTAAAAATTACTCTCTGCAGCTAAATTAACTTGATTATCCAAAATGAAAACTGTACTAACTCTATTCAAAGACTAGTATAACGGTTAGCTAACACTTTGCAATCTATGGAGCTATGGTATTGCCTGATAACTTGTTATAGTTATATATGGCCTGATTTAAAACTTAAATTACCTTTGTTAATTAAATTGAATTTAAATTAAATTTAAAACAAAACAAAAAGATTAACTCTTAGTTAAACTTGTACATATACCACATTAAGTAATAACCATTCACTTTTAAATGTCTAAATATTACCAATTCTGCTTTACTCTTAGTACTAATAGTTCTTACTAATATTTACATCATACTCATCAGTAGACACAATATCAACACAGTAGCAATATCTATGAACTTCAATTTGTGAAAGGGTAAGTAAACAAAACAACATTAACTTATTAATGTCTCTGAATTACAGCTTAATTTGCGTTATGAAACCTGATTCTTTCCGTGGGCACCGCGTCTTCTCGCGCTGGAATGAAGGCGCGCACGTTGCGATGTGGAGATGTCCCTCCGTTGCCGTCTGTGAAGGCGTGCGCTGCGATGTGGAGATGTCTCGGCCCAACCACGATTCGCGCTCTCCGATGCCGTCTGTGAAGGCGTGCGCTGCGATGTGGAGATGTCTCGGCCCAACCACGATTCGCGCTCTCCGATGCCGTCTTCCTCGCCTACTCATGCGGAGCAGTCGAGTTCTCACTGTAGCTCCCTCAGTAGTCAACACGAAACACGAGGTCTTGTTTAAAATACAGGGTTTATTTCTCCAACATATGTCAATCCTCAACCCGTGAGAACTGGGTTGAAAGAGAGAAAAAATAAAAGGATAATAAATACAATGCATGTATGTATGTCTTGAATACAAATTGTGACGTTATTGTTACACACTAGATAACACAAGCATTCACACGAAACATTACGGAAAACCGGATACAAAAGAACATACCTCGTAGGCTGCTTTCTACTAAGAGGGGCTAAATCTTTAACGTCTTCCTTCTTGTCTTCCTTGCCTCAGATAATACGCATCTAGATATGTTTTATATTCTTAATATTAACCTAGCCCGGAGAGCTCTTGTGATGCTATGCTTTTAGCGCTTCACTTGCAGGTGTTTTTGTCCTATTAGTTACGTGCGGACACAAAATCGGCACTAATTAGTTCCGCTTCTACGATCTATTATTTTTTCAGGTAGGAACCAAAAAACAGTAACAACCTAACTAAAACTGTGAGGCAGTTACAGTAAAACACATAACCTTATGTGGCGAGCGGGATGTTTGATGGACAGTGAAAGAGCGTGAGAAAGACAGGGAGACAAAGCAAGAAGAGGGAGAGAGAGAGCAAAGGGAGGAAGAAAGTCGACTACGCCACCCTGGTCACTAAGCCAGGGAAGTATCCTAGTGAGGACACACAGGTTCGATGTTTCCCCTTACACAGAGACTCTGAGACGTGGATATAACAAAGTACAAAAATATTCTTTATTGAACAGCAATAAAATGCTGGCGTGCCAGTCAGTTAGGCTCAATCATAACCACAACACACAATAAACAACTCACAGGACTCGTGATTACCGGAAGCAGGACGAGCTAGTGCCAGACGTCGCTAACATGCTCGATGGTAAAGGAGCACCCACACGTGCACGACACTTCACACACACTCACGTCAACCAAGATCAATCACTATGGGTTGCAGATCACACACTGTGTCTCATCAGTACCCGCCACCAAAATAGAGCAACTAGCCCTCCTGCTCCGGACTCACAGTGCCTGAAACGCAAGAAATACAAATTAAAAAAAACAATAATTGTACCCACATGTGGGTACCCAATTTACAGGACACAATATACAAAAAGACATAAAATAACATGCATAACTAAAGGAAAAACACCCCACAATCCACTCAAACCTGCACTCATCAGTTTCAGTGATTGTGAATAGATCACTACGGACCAAACTGACCAGGCTTCACAGGCCGGTTACCACTCACAATCCCCCTTTCCTCAGAACAAGCAGAGAATAACTTGCAGTAAACAAAAAGAAAAAAACATTATTCATAATACCAAAAAAATACAAAGACAGCACCCAAAAAATAACAAAGAAATCAAAACACGCGAAATGCAGAAAAATAATAAATTAACAAGTCACAAAATAAAACAACAAAGAAACCCAAAAGGAAAAGTACACAAAAAAATACACAAACAACTGGGTTAATTACACACACCCACGAACAAAGCAAAATAACTCAAACAAAAACAAAAGATAAACATCAACAATGCGGAAGCGTGCTCACACGTGAGCAACTGCACTGAAGCATGTTGATGGAAGAGAAAAAAACAATAAAACTAAAGTAGTAGGAACAAAACAGCAGCGATGAAAGTCCCAAGCCACGCAGCAGTCTTCACATGCCCTTATCTAGGCGGATTAATTCACCAAACATGCGGAGGTCGCGTCATTCGTCCAGCCGCCAACAGCAGAACAAAGTTCACAAAGCAGAGCAGGAAGCCAAACAGCAATACACCAGCGATGCGTAGTGCAAGATATATAACTTGCATTGGTATCCGGCAAACGGCGCGTATTGCCAATGGTTGCGAAACCTCAGCACCACGTGTGCTTATCCATAAACAGCCCAGCACCTCCAACCAGAGCACCAGACATAGACGGGAGAATAATGACGCGCTTAAGAGGCGGTCGCACATTAACGCCATGTCCGGTGGCAAAACCACCACCTTAATATACACCTGGGAATTAAATGCTGATTAACTTCACGCATCCAGGGCGGAGTCAACACACGCAGAGAGGATGGCACGCAACAGCGGCACTTCACTACACTTACTTTTGTCAGCCTCGTTGCCCGCTGTGAGTTTGTTTGTTTGCGTTTGTTTGTTTGCGCAAATACGGTTTGAACATTGGTTGTTGGTCGTAGAGCGAGACACCGCTTCACTGCTGTTCGCCCTGCGATCGACTGCTTTTGTCAGCCTCGTTGCCTGCTGTGAGTTTGTTTGTTTTCCCGTCTATCGTGCGTCTATATTACACCCATACCACTAAAAAGACGGTTTTTACCCAAGACTTGAGTCATAAATTAGTATAAATATTAATAGCATCACTGGTTGCATCATTGCTAACTTACTGTCCATCTGTTAAAATGGCGAATATATCAGGTGTATGTTATCTACCTTTTGGTGCAGATGAGAACAAATCTGAATTGCTCGCGGTGCAGTCTGAATTAGAAGCTGTAGAAAAGCAGATCCGTGACCTTCTAGAGAGACAAGCTGAGCTGAGAGACCGGCGTTTAGCTCTTGAAACATCACGCGCTGATGCACACGGATCAGTGATTAACGTTAGTAACCCGCTGACGCTGACCTCGTCTACTCCGTGCGTTTCTCAGCATTGGTCCCGAGCGTCCAGGTCACGATCAGCCATGATTTCATTCACTCCGGCTCCAACACACCACCACGAAGCCTGGGTGGTTCCGCGGAAGCCGCGAGCCAGGACAAGAATCTTTTCGCCCCTCCCGGTTTTCGAGATCTCCACTCAGAACCGCTTCTCCCCTCTTCGTGAAACGGAACGGTGGACGGGGTTCTGAAGAAAGACTTCAGGAGCCTTATCGATACGGTACGCAGCACATCGCCTGAAACATCGATTATTGTGTCTGGACCGCTTCCTACGTACCGACGAGGGCATGAAAAGTTCAGTAGATTATTCGCGCTAAATGAATGGTTAATGTCATGGTGCAATGAGCAGAAATTGATTTTTGTAAATAATTGGAATCTGTTTTGGGAGCGACCAAGGCTCTTCCGCGCTGATGGCTTACACCCAAGTAGAATCGGGGCAGGTCTTCTGTCGGATAACATCTCCAAGATGTTAAATACCATTTGACTAGTAACCAAAAATCCAAATCACAGTCTCTACTGCACCAATTTAATTGATATTAATACTAGTGTAGAACATTGCATAGAAACTGTGTCTATTCCTCGTTTACTAAGATCAAATAATAAATCTACTGCGGGATCTAGAAAAAATCTAATTTTTATTAAAACAAAAAATCTCGCTATTAGTGAACAAAAACAATTTCTAAAGCTAGGTCTTCTAAACATTAGATCGCTCACACCTAAGGCGGTTATTGTAAATTAAATGGTCACAGATAATAATTTCGATGTTCTGTGCCTTACTGAAACCTGGCTTAAACCAAATGATTATTTCGGTCTAAATGAGTCTACTCCGCCAGGATACTGTTATAAGCATGAGCCCCGTCTGATCGGTCATGGCGGCGGTGTTGCAACAATCTACAGAGATATTCTTAATGTTACTCAGAAAACTCGTCATAGGTTTAATTCGTTTGAAGTGCTTGTGCTAAATGTTACGCTCTTAGATGTAAGAAAAAAATCCCTATTATCTCTAGCATTGGCTACCGTATATAGACCTCCAGGGCCTTACGCCAATTTCCTAAAAGAGTTTGCTGACTTTCTATCAGATCTTTTGGTCAACGTCGATAAAGCATTAATTGTTGGAGATTTTAACATACACGTAGATAATTTAAATGATGCGTTAGGGGCTGCGTTTACAGATTTATTAAACTCCTTCGGGGTCAAGCAAAACGTCACCGGACCAACTCATCGTCTTAATCATACACTCGATTTAATTATATCATATGGAACCGATCCAACCGATATAGATATCATTCCACAAAGTGATGATGTCACTGACCACTACTTGGTAACTTGCATATTACGCACTGCTGTAATATGTCATGCTGCGCCACGTTATCGGCCAGGTAGAACAATTCGTCCATCCACCATAGATCATTTCTCAAATAGCTTATCTGATCTGTCTCAGCTGCTGCCTGAACCCAAACAAACAGATGAATTAGACGAACTAACTAGCACTATGAGCACCATTCTCTCTAGAACATTGGATATTGTTGCACCCATTAGATTAAAAAAGGTCAGAGAAAAAAGTATAGCACCATGGTACAATAATACTACGTATGTTTTAAAGAGAGAAACCCGTAATTTAGAGCGTAAATGGAAAAAAACTAATTTAGAGGTCTTTAGAATCGCGTGGAAAGACAGTATGTCACTTTATAAAAAGGCACTTAAAACGGCCAGGGCTGAGCACCTCAGCAAATTAATAGAAAACAACCGAAATAATCCAAGGTTTTTATTTAATACCGTGGCAAGACTAACAAATAAACAGACGTCGTCTGAACAAAATACCTTGTTACCAGGGGTGTCGTTAGGCCCTTTTTAGGGGGGCTTCAGCCCCCCTAAACTTCTGCCTAGCCCCCCTAAAAATGTGTGATTAATGTAGGCTACACAAATTCGTGTTTGCTTCAGTCTTGTTATAATCAGATTCAGCGTGGTGTTCATCTTCAATCCGCAGCGGCGCCGAGCAAGAGAGCACGTCAGAAACAGAGGTCAGGGTGTGTGTGTGTATGTGTGTGTGTGTGTGTTCATCTGAGCCTCATTGGTCTGTCACTGCTCGTCAATGTCAGAATATTTGAGATGACCAATCAAATCAAAGTAGGCGGGCTTTATGTTCACAGACGCTGCTGAGCGCGAATTTTAACAGTGCGACTCGACGCGTACGGTCAAGTGTGAGATAAGATGTAAGTAGCTAAACTTAACATTTCATATTTGACATTTTTTTTAGGTCATAAATGTTAAACGAATGACAAAAAATAATCAGGTAAACTAATATAGGTTTGTCTAATTTCGCCATTTTGAACTGAAAATATGCCTATGTAACGTGACTTATGTAATGTAGTAATTGGTTTACTGTCATTGTTAGGGGACAATGTTTTTGTTAAAACATTAACAAAGCCGTTTTCATCATGTTAGGCACAAGATTAATAATGAATGTGTACATATTGAGAATATAATACAAATTGTAGCCTTTAGTAAATTAAAAAAGCTCAGGTTTAGGAAGGGAAGAGAAAGGGATGAAGAGACTGAGAAAAAAAGAGAGTGATGGAGAGATGAGGAGAGAGCAGGTATTGACAAATAATCTACTGCCCACTGACATGGTTTTAAAGCTATTTCTTATCCTTTTTTTGGGTCTTAAAAACGTCTTGAAATGTACATCAGAGAAATAAAAAATTTGAACCCCCTACCAACCTCAAATTTAGGACCTCTTTGATTATAAAGCCCTGTCTACGGCCCTGTATTAGGCATAAGATCAATAATGAATGTGTAGCCTACATATTGTGAATGCATTTAATAAACTTAATTACCTAGTTTTAGTAGCTTTCAGTAAATAAACGCGTCTGAGAAAATGATTCATAGGCAAAATCAACCTATCAGTTGACTGTTTACTTTCTTCACTGACAGACAAAAATGAAAAGCCTATATCAGTCAAAGCTCAGCTTTAGGAGGGGGAAGATATAGGGCAAGATAAAAACAAAGAGAAAAAGAGTGTGATGCTGATGAGGAGAGAAAAATAATCAGCTGCCCACTGACATGGTTTTAAAGCTGTTATCCAAATTTTTTGGTCTTCAAAACATCTTAAAATATGTAGATCAGAGAAATCAAAATTTTCTCAGGGAAACCCAGAACCCCTACCTCACATTTGGGACCACAGTGATTATAAAACCCTGCCTTTGCATGGTAATGAAACTGGTTAATAGAGAGCATTAGATCCTTAACTAAAGTATTACCTTTTTTTATAATAAAAAAAAAAAATCATACCCTCATTGGGGGCTTAGCCCCCCTAAAATGAAAATCCTAGTGACGCCCCTGCTCGTTACAGTTTAGTAGTAATGATTTCATGAACTTCTTCACCGAGAAAATTGAAAGCATCAGAATCAAAATCGTAAACGTTCGATCTTTGCTCGCGCCTTATAATTCGGCCGCAATTATCACCCCGCAAGAACAATTACAATGCTTTACAACCATAGAACAAAAAGAGTTAAATAAACTTATCACTTCATCTAAAACAACAACATGTTTATTAGATCCTATACCAACTGAACTACTGAAAGAAGTGTTACCTATAGTGGAAGAGCCTCTTCTCAATATTATTAACTCATCTTTATCTTTAGGTCATGTTCCAAGAACGTTCAAGCTGGCAGTTATAAAACCTCTTATTAAGAAACCACAATTAGATCCAAATAACCTAGCAAATTACAGACCCATTTCGAATCTTCCATTTATGTCAAAAATATTAGGAAAAGTTGTGTCCGCTCAACTCGGCTCTTTCTTGCAAGAAAACGACATCTATGAAAAGTTTCAGTCTGGATTCAGGCCACATCATAGCACTGAAACTGCGCTTGTTAGAATCACAAATGATTTACTTTTAGCTTCGGACCAAGGCTGTATCTCAGTACTAGTTTTACTTGATCTTAGTGCTGCGTTCGATACTATAGATCACACAATACTCTTAGATCGACTACAAAATTACACTGGTGTTCAAGGACAAGCATTAAGCTGGTTCAGGTCATACTTATCTGACCGCTACCATTTCGTCTACTTAAATGGTGAAAAATCGATTATAACTTCGGCAAACTATGGAGTGCCGCAGGGATCTGTGTTAGGCCCTTTATTATTCTCAATATATATGCTGCCACTTGGTAATATTCTAAGGAAACATGGAATTAGTTTCCATTGTTATGCTGATGACACTCAAATATATATTTCATCACGGCCAGATGAATACGCTAAATTATCCAAATTGACAGATTGTGTTAAAGATATAAAAGATTGGATGACGCGTAATTTTCTTTTATTAAATCCAGACAAGACAGAGGTAATACTTATCGGTTCTAAAAACCGTCCACAAAACCTTTCACAGCACGACTTTAACATAGTAGGATGCCCTGTTACTTTATCCGCTACAGTAAAAGACCTGGGTGTTACATTAGACTGCAACCTGTCTTTTGAAAAGCATATTTCATATGTTACAAAAACTGCCTTTTTCCACCTTAGAAACATTACTAAGCTACGTAATATGCTATCAGTCTCTGATGCAGAAAAGTTAGTTCATGCATTCATGACCTCGAGACTAGATTACTGTAATGCTTTATTAGCTGGTTGTCCTGCATCTTCAATAAACAAGCTACAGTTAGTCCAAAATGCAGCCGCTAGAGTTCTTACTAGATCAAGAAAATATGATCATATAACACCGATTTTATCATCACTTCATTGGTTACCTATAAAGTTACGTATTAAATACAAGGTATTGCTTTTGACTTATAAAGCTCTAAATGGTTTAGCTCCAGTCTATTTAACGGATCTTCTATCGCCTTACAATCCATCGCGCTCTTTAAGATCACTAGATTCGAGGCTTCTGGTCATTCCTAGGATATCCAGATCCACCAAAGGAGGCAGAGCATTTTCACATTTAGCTCCGAAGCTCTGGAATAGCCTTCCTGATATTGTTCGTAGCTCAGACTCGCTCTCCCAGTTTAAAACTAGACTGAAGACGCATCTATTTAGCCAGGCATTCATATAAATTTTTTATCTTACAGTTACTGTAAATTCGGCCTCTAGTTCATAAACGCCAGAGGAGAACTGGCCCCCAACTGAGCCTGGGTTCTCCCAAGGTTTTTTTTCTCCATTGGGTCATCTGATGGGGTGTTAGGACACCATTAGGTCACTGGATGGAGTTTTTCGGTTCCTTGCCACTGTTGCCTTGGCAGGGCTCGACATAAGCAATGGCCCGATGGCCCGGGGCCAGTAAAAGAGTATGTCGGGCTAGTTGATTGGCCAGTCACTGGCCCGCGCGGGCCAGTGACTGGCCATCAGCAAAACAAACAGCAAACGTCATAGTGGCGCGAAGAGTGTCAATGTTACTTCAGATTATTTATAATGTGTTAAAATGTCAAAGAACTACGAGGCTGATACGAGAAAGAGGACATTCCTAGTAGGGCTGGGCGGTAAACCGAGTTTGTACAGTATATCGATTTATTTTTAAAACAATATGTAATGAGGCAATACTGTTTATATCGATACAGTAGTTTGATACGAGCACATCTGAAAAATAGCGGAGGACGCAGTGTGAGCTCCTGCAGTGAAAGAACATAGTACAATTTGTCCTAAACATGACACAAGCTTATATTAAGCGCTTCAAAATAACTGGTAAGATATAGTTAACAAGTTTAAAGCAGCTTGCCCTGTCAGATGCTCTGTCAGATACTGTTGCTGACTGACAGATAAATACTTGCTCTGTTTAATGCGTTTGAGACGTGGTGCTATCCTCAGTGCTTAACTTACATTTCACAGGTATATTCTCCACCTCTAAATGTTAGAAAGTCAGACAAATATGTCCATTTCACTGTCAGGAGAGGACGAGCTTCTGCAAGCGAATCTCCGCTAAAATTCAAGCTTCCGTTAATGAGCGCCGCCGCCGCGAGCACGCGCGCCAAACAGACGAGCATCAGTAACGCAATAATTCTGACTAAAATATACATATTGCTAAAATATTTGTTGTTGGAGACAATAAATGTGCCATATGTGGAATTTTAAACCTACAAGTATGTTTTTATTTAAAGTGAGCATTATAATGGGGCAATCAAATGCAGGCTAATATAATTAGTTTGTGCTTTTGTTTTTATTTTCATTTTTAGTTTAGCCTTTAGTCATTTTGAAAACAAAAGCATTATTTTAGTTTTTAGATTGTAATGTTAAAATGTTAGAATGTAATGTGATTTTAACCACCTTTTTGCACATAATATATTGCATAGCCTACATTACATTCCCTATATTTGTTTCCATATCCTTCAATATCAACATTGTTTGGATATCATTGAGCAGGATGTGAAATAACATTTTTTTTAAATAAATACAGATTTTCTTTATCCAAATAGAAAAACGTAGAAAGTACCGATATGGGATATCGTATATCGCCATTTAACCAAAACATACCATATGATTTTTTGGCCATATTGCCCAGTCCTAATTCCTAGTGTCATGGAAAACACAGTACACCTGGGTGGAGAAAGGCGATGAGGGCATGTACTGTTTCGTTTGCCGGAAATTTCCAACAAAAGCCGACCAAAATGCATAGGCCTAACCAGCCTGCCGACGGGCTATCTAAAAATAGTGTAATCAAATTCCCCCCTAAACTTCTGCCTAGCCCCCTAAAAATGTGTGATTAAGTGTAAGCTACACAAATTCGTGTTCGCTTCAGTCTTGTTATAATCAGATTCAGCGCGTTCTTCTTTTTTTCTTCATTGACAGTTTTTTAGGTCATAAATGTTAAACGAATGACAAAAATAATCAGGCAAACTAATATACTTTTGTCTAATTTCGCCATTTTGAAGTGAAAATAGGCCTATGTAACATTACTCATCACTCATGTAATGTAATAATTAGTTTACTGTCACTGTGAGGGGACAAGAAAAAATAATCCTAATGTATACAATAGATACAGTTTAATGGAAAAGTGCTTTTCCTTCTATTTCTTTCAGGGCCAGTAAAAATATAGAAGGGGCCAGTAAAACTCTGATCTACTGGCCCTGGGGGCCAGTGGGGATTTTTTTTTATGTTGAGCCCTGGCCTTGGGCTTGCTCAGTTGGGGATATTCAAATTAATTAACCAATCATACCATTGATCAGCTCTACCAAACTTGGATGTCTTTTTTCCAGTAATAAACAAACATTGTTAAGTTGTTTTGATTGATACTGTGAAGCAGCTTTGATACAATCTGTATTGTGAAAAGCGCTATATAAATATATTTGACTTGACTTGACTTGACTTACATACACAGGATTCAGGAAAAATGTTTTAGTGTTGTTTTAGGGGTACAATATGTATTGCCTTTCATGTCCATTTATAGTCTTTACACATCAGCTTGGATACTTGCATGGCTAAAAAACTGCTAATTTCAAGACGTTGACGTCACGTCAGGGCTTCACGTGGGTCAACCCGCTCGGTCAGACGCTCAAAAGTACAAGACGCTCGGATAGACGTTCGATCGGTCGGTCGGTCGGTCGGTCGTTCGAATGTTTGATTTTGGCAAGGAAAACGCGCCATATTTTTTACTTTGCATCTGGATAACGTACGTGTGGATAAACGTGTATATAAACGTCTGGATAACGTACGTGTGAATAAACGTGTGGATAAACGTGTGAATACACGTCTGGATAACGTACGTGTGAATAAACGTGTGGATAAACGTGTGAATAAACGTCTGGATAACGTACGTGTGGATAAACGTGTATATAAACGTCTGAATATTAGCCTAATACTTAGGCTAAATTCTATCATCTGTACTATTGTACCTTTTTAATTTGTGATATGATCATAACACACACTGTTTCCATGTTTTTGTGGGTTTACAACAGTGTAGACACTATTAGTAATATATATCTCATTTATATAGGCTATATTTATTCATATATTATGTGTGTTTTAAAGGTAATATTGCTGCCTATGTAAATCAAAAACCAAAGAAAGGTTAAAAAAAAGAAAGGTAGCCTATTAATTTATTTTTTAACTGGTCTTGACTGATTTTAATTTACCTGTTAAATGTAATGTTTTATGGGTTTCTCTGTCTGTTCTGTTTATTCTGCATGTCTCCTCAATCAAAAGCATCTGATTCAGATCAGGTCATTAATAGGGACTTAATACAGAAGAGACATGTGCAGTGTGTGGTGCTGGGGAGACTTCAGGACTCAGGGTTGGGAATCCCTGTTCTACACTGCACCGGCCCAACAACCATATACCGTAGTCTGGGATAAATATGCAGGGCAATGTACAACACTGTGTTTCAATGTACTGTGAATGTATAATTTTTCACCTCTTCTAAAAATAAGAAACATTTTCTTGGTCTTGTCACCAAACTCTTTCTGAAGCTCACTTAGACATAGTCCAGTGTTTCCTAACCCTGAACACAACAGCACTGCACGTTGTTGATGAAGTCTCCCTCCTCGACTGCTGTATGTCTGAGGATCCACTGAAGAGCTGATGAGTGGATTGAGACGTGATTATGATGGAAAGTTGGAAAATGTGCCTCCAGGAACAGGGTTTGGAAACAGCCTTTTTTATATAGTAAAATACAGTCCCTATAAATGTCTGCAAATAAATATGACAATCATGAAGGGAGTGCAATGTGATAGTTTACTGTATGTACAATATGTACATTTCTCTCATCTTACATCAAGTAACCGTTAGTGTGTAGTAGGCCTACTGTAACAATATTTGTGTACGATTTTGCACTGTCTCTCAAGTATTTGTACAGTTTACAGTTTTCCCTTGTATTTTTTACTGAGGCATTGTATTGTGTTGTGTTTTAGGGTTAACGGAAAATTCCGTAAAATTACTGAATAAAGTCTTGGCAAAAAAATTACCATTACATTTTCAATCTTTAGCCCCCTTTTTCCACAATGGTCCCTTAAAAATAACGCCAGAAATTCTGATTCTGATTCTACAGAAAATGAATAATTTAGTGTTACAAAAAAAACGTCATATAATCGTTATATTAGGCCTATATGATATCAGAATGAACAAGGTAGTACAAAATATATTATTCACTGTTAGCAATATGAATGTCTATTTTAAGGCAATGGCAGGGTGATAATAAATAATCTATATGTGAAATATATGACAGTCTTGTATGATGGTCAAGAGCAGCTGTAGTCCTCCTTGGGCTGGCGTCATCTCTTGTTTTAATAGTTCAATCGTTTAGGAAGGCTCTACCTCCTTTCGTGTATGGGAACTGCTAAAAGAGTCTTATGATCTTAAAAAGCGAAATGGACTATATCGTGAAGCATCTACCGGCCCATCTAAATCATCAGCAATAAAGGGACCCACAGCAGCCACTGTAAGCGGGCTTAAAACAGTTGCTGCTGTCATTTCCGTAATAAGTAGCCTACAGCCTGCTACTCAATCAGTTGTCAGCTATCGGATAGTCTTCCGAAACTTAAAAGACATACACCAACAGACCAATACAAAAGAAACAAAGCGGAGATAAAAATACGGTCAGACCTTGGAGTCGAACCCCTGTCACTAAGAGCAAAACGACACTGCTCTCCATGCACGCAGACCAATGCCCTACTGAAGATATTACATCTGCTTGGTAATCTAATGTATTTCACAGACATGAATGTAAACAGAGGCTAAACTCATACTATATACCCACATATGATAATGGTAAAAGGGGGATACACGTGCCCAATGAAGAAATAAAAATACGACAGGATAACAGTCCTAACAACGTTAGAAAAACAGAACCCTTAAGACGGATCGCCATTCAGATCGACAATCTACTACATAGGCCTATGTTTTTCTATTTACTTCATTAGATGGGCTGAACTTTGAAGAAAAGGGTGGGGCTGATTATAATATTATACAAAACGCCGCTTTTTTACGCCGTCTTTGTCAGACAGAAGCGCCGCAAATAACGGCGCACTATGGATGGCCTGCGGCGTCAGAAACGGCGTCATTGGCTGGATATAAAAAACGCTGATAATGACGGCGCTTTTGCTTTGTAAACGCCGTAATTTGCGGCGTTTGTACAACAGAACGCCGTACTTTGCGGCGTCTTTTCGTCTTAAACGCCGTAAAAAGCGGTGTTTTGAGAATGAAAGGCGTTTGGTTAGTGGCGAAATTTGACCCTTTTGGCGTTCCATATGATACACACGCCGTCCCCATTTATGTCGCCTTTAAAACATTTCAAAGTTTGCATTAGATGTACTTGTTATAGGCTATTGCTTTTACAGTAATTAGTTAACTTATTTACCAAAAAGGGCCACTGGTGCTAATAACTAAGTGTATATTCAATGTTTGATATGGCCGGCGCTAGGGAGGGGCTCGCAGTGCTTCATCACCCCCAAGAAAGACCAAAGCACACCGATAGCACCCCCAAAAATAATTTCTGGAAGCAATATGTGAAGAAAACAAGAAAAATTCAGAATTAAATGAATGTGCAGCAATTTGTACAAATAAAGAGTCTGCCTAGGCTATTATGTGTTTTAGCCATTAAATAAGCGCATTTAGTTTCATATTTGTTAAAATATTATAATGTTATTTTTTCCCACCTTCTATGTTATTCTGAAAAGTGAACAGCATGAGTAAATATGATTCGAAATATATCGGGAGACATGGGGTGGGTCAGACATTATTTTGACCACTTCATTAAGTTTTGTTTTGTAGAAAGCCTTTCTTTAAAGTGAATTTCGTTATGTATAAATTGTATCTTAATTTTAATAAATTTTTCCATCAACCAATTGCCTGTATTTAATAAATAAGAAGCAAATATAGCAGACAATATAATCATGACATGGAGGCGCGGGCGCGGTCACTTGCATTGCACATAAACTTGTGCGCAACTCAATATAAATGAACTGAAACTCAGCGTATGCCTCACAGACATGAGAAATATATCTATAGAGTGCTTGAAATGTCTTTAAACGAAACAATTCAAAACGAAAATAAATAGGCTACTAACTGATTATGTAATCCATTATGCGTGTTTCTCTATAGGCGCCTTCACAGAGATGGCGATCGTCAACTTCATCTTTGCAGCCGTCACTGACTTATTAGCCTAATAGAAATTAATGCACACGTGTCACTGTACAAATGCACATCTTGAATAATACGCACACATATTATGTTGAAATAATGAGATACTATGTTGAAATAACATTATTTATAAAATAAATATTTAAGAATATTTGTTTTGCTTGTTCAAATTAATACAATTAAAACTTTAATTGTGATAATTAAAATAATTGGATATTAAATATTGAATGGCCAAGTTTTGCTCATTTATTAATAGTATTGATATATATAGCCTACATATATATATATATATATATATATATATATATATATATATATATATATATAAAATAATTGCTCAGCTCCCCCTGACCTGCCGAGCATCAGAAATCTATTATAATTAAATTTTTGGTATTATAACCCCTGCTCGAAACCATCAGCCATTTCAACTAAAATATGAAGACTGTTATATTAACGTTGCCCACTAGAGGGCGCCATAGGATAAGGAATCATTTAAGTCTACTGTAATTTGGTTTCTATCCCTTTGAATGGAAATAAATGCATTGGTCTAATTCACTATTGTGTACTGACCGTAAAGTTTTATATCATTAATTTACATATAAATGTGTGAAATGTGAATCGCTAATATTTCATGGTGACTGTGGATGAAATATATATTTTTTAAAATATCTCAAATAATGTTTAATGTTAACATTGTATTGACATAATTTATGCATTTTAAGTGACTGTTATTGCTAGCTGCTAAGGCGATGAGATGTGTTAATTTACCTGCATTCATCTAGATATATATATATATTTGAAATTTATTTCTATTTATTTATTTTTAATTTCGTAATGTTTAACAGGCTGTGATTTTAATAAATAGCAATAAGTAGTAGCAAGTAGGCTATTGCATTGAAATTAACAATAAAATCAAATCCATCACTTGGATACAATGAATTCCTCCCTTCTGTTCCTTCTAATCACATCATGCGCATTAATATATTTATATTCTGTACACTAATATATCAATAATATTCTTCCACTATTATGAATGTCCCACATGACCTGCCATTTCTTCATCATTTTTGATAATTGTTGATACCAAAGGGAATGTTTATAATATCCAGGATAGTCCCCAGTCCCCACCAGCACTGCACATTTGTCTTCATTGTCCTCATAAACTCCTGATTCCACTCATCAGCTCATTACACTGCAAGACCTGAAGCGGGTGTATGTCAGATAAGGGAGAGATACAAAATGTGCAGACTGTAAAACATAAAATGGGAACATGGTTGGGAACCCCTGCACTGCAGTGTAGAAGAAGTAACCAAAAAGATCATGAGATGTTTATAGACAGGGGTCTCCATCCCTGCTCATGGAAAGCTACTGTCCTAGACTTCAGTTCCAACACACCTGTAATTATCAAGCAACCATGAACACTGAGATGAACTGCTTTAACACCTAATTCAACTATTAATAACATTGGGAGTCAATTATCTACTTCAGGTTCTCTTTGGCTCAGCTGTTTTAAGAGTTTTATATAGTAAAATTAATATATAATAATTTGTAATACACTGTAAAAAATGTCTGTGAAATTAACTGTGTAATTCTGTAAAATCATGACATCAAAATTTTGTAAATAGAAAAACAATGAAATTTTGTTAAATTTACAGTACTATTTTGAAAATAATACAAATGCTGTTGTAAAATACTGAACCAAACAAAACTGTTGATTTTACAAGAATGTGTTAAAATAATCATATTAATTTGTAGAATTTACAGACTTATGCAATTTAAACAGAAAAAAAAAACTGTATGCAGAAAGCAACAATGCAGTTAAAATTACAACATGACAGTGTTAAAATATTTTTCGGACATTTTAATAGCCTACAGAAAGAAAATGTACATTTTATAAATTCATGTTATATTTTACAGATAAAATATGTTCAAGTACGGCATAACTGTGTTAATATGAATTTTAAAATTCATATTTAAAAACAGGTAATGGGTCTTTTAGGTCTAACAGCACTGTAAAAATTACTAGCTAAATATGAACTGGTAGGAATTGCAAATTGTATCTCTCTTCCTAATGGACAGTTAAGGGACATTATACAATAGCCAACCCGTTCATTTGTTATTTTGAACAATTAATTAATTCAATTGTAAATGATAAAATAAAATAATGTAATTTAGTAATATTCATATTTTGTCGATGTAAAATTTACATTCTCATGATTTACATGAGCATCTGCGTTTGAATTTCGAGCATCAGATTTCAGATTATCGCGGGATCTGGATCAGCTGTTTTGACGAACTTCACGAGAGTGCGCAGACTGTGCGCACACCAATTCTGCCAGGGAGTGCGTGGAGTTTTGCATGACATAAAATCTGGTAAGTGAACGGTTTGTTTTCTACAAACTTGAAAAACATTAACGTTACTTGTAAGACAATTATATGTTATGACTGAGGGCGGCTATTTTGCCGTGGACTGGGTTTCATGTTCAACGCACAACTCTTTCAGATTGTTTCTTTCATGCTGAGTAACTAGGATAAAAAATAGCAATTTTGTTAGTTTGCTTAAAAACGATTAACGTTTCCTGTCGTTTCTGCAGCAAAGCAGATTTCTGATTATCACGGGATCAGCCATTTTGACGAACTTCATGAGTGAGAGCGCCCGCCAATTCCGCCAGTGAGCTAACGTTAGTGGAGTTGTGCATGACGTAAAATTGCGATCTCTTGCACTGGTAAGTGAACAAACAGTTAGTTTTATTCAGAAAACAATAACGTTAACTGTAGCCTACAAGTATGTTTTGACTGGAGCTATTTTTCCATCATAATAATGATGCTGACGAACTGTTGGATACTTAGGCTGTAGACTGTGGGTTTCATGTTCTGCTCAACTCTTTCAGTTTGTTTCTTTCATGCTGAGTAAGGTAACTAGGATAAAAAAGAGCGATTTTGTTAGTTTGCTCAAAAGACGACTAACGTTAACTGTCGTTTTTGCAGCAAAGCAGATTTCTGATCATCACAGGATCAGCCATTTCGACGAACTTCAAGTGAGAGCGCCCGCCATTTCTGCCAGTGAGCTAACGTTAGTGGAGTTGTGCATGACGTAAAATTGCGATCTCTTGCACTGGTAAGTGAACAAACAGTTTGTTTTATTCAAAAAACAGTAACTGTACAATATGTTTTGACTAAGGCTATTTTGCCATCATCATAATGATGCTGACGAACTGTTGGTTAATTAGGCTGTAACGTTAGACTGTTGGTTTTATGTTCAGTTCAACTCTTTCAGTTTTCTTTCATGCAGTTTCCTTAAAGACGACTAACGTTTACTGTCATTTCTGCAGCAAAGCAGATTTTTGATTATCACAGGATCAGCCATTTTGACGAACTTCATGAGTGAGAGTGCCCGCCAATTCTGCCAGTGAGCTAACATAGTGGAGTTTTGCATGACATTTAAAATTGCGATCTCTTGCACTGGTAAGTGAACAAACAGTTCGTTTTATTCAAAAAACAGTAACTGTACAAGTATATGTTTTGACTGTGGTTATTTTGTCAATAATTATGCTAAAGAATTGGGAGTTAATCAGGGTTTCAGTTTCTTTCATGCTGAGCAAGTAACATTAGGATTTTTTTTAAATCGATTTTAAAAAAAAGATATTTTTGATGAAGTCTAAGAGCTCTCTGACCCCTCCATAGACAGCAATTTAATTAACACTTTCAAGGCCCAGAAAGGTAGTCAAAAACATCGTTAAAATCGTCCATGTGACTCCAGTAGTTTATCCCTTAATTTTATGAAGCGACAAGAATACTTTTTGTGCGCAAAAACTAGCCTGTGTCAGACTCTTACGCTGTTGACGTAACATAAACTGTGCAACGCTCCCAGAATGCCGACTTACCATTGGCCGACGCTATTCGGGTGACCACCACGATGCATGCGCGCGATTCTTTCCTTATCCGGTTGTTAAGTCGTGACGTAACCACTAATACTGCTTCCGGGTCCAAAGGCCGGGTCCTCTCTACCTACCTTCGGCTTTCGCTTGTGTTTTTAAGACTTGGACTGTTTATGTTACGTCAACAGCGTAAGAGTCTGACACAGGCTAGAAGAAATTGTTGAATTAAGTCGATATTTTTGTTTGTTTTTGCGCACAAAAAGTATTCTTGTTGCTTCATAAAATTAAAGGACAACTGTGGCGCAAAATGAACTTATGGTGTAATATCACATTGGTACCGAGTCGACCGTTCTCTGGGATTTGTTTTCATGATAATCGAATGTAAAGAGTTTTATATCTAAAAACTGTTTAGCTTATAACGCTAGTATATGGGGCAGCGACTAAGTAACAATAAATCGCTAGTTAAAGGATTAGTTCACTTCAAAATGAAAATTTCCTAAATAATTTACTCACCCCAATGCCATCCAAGATGTCCATGTCTTTCTTTCCTCAGTGGAAGAGAAATTAAGTTTTTTGAGGAAAACATTTCTGGATTTTTCTTCGAATAATGGACTTCAATGACAACCAGCGTTTTGAAGTCCAAATCAATGCAGTTTCAAAGGTCTTTGAAGTGCTTCAACGGACTGTGCACAATCGCAGCTGAGGAGGAGAGTCTTATCTCGCGAAACGATAGGTCATTTTCAAAAATAAAAAAAATATACAGTACAATTGTTCGGATTGAGCTGATCTTCAACGCGCCGGGAACTACGTCATCACGTTGAAAGGTCAGGCTCGATGTCGCCGGCGCCAGCGGAAGTACCGCCCACTCGACCGTGCGAAGGAGGATAGTTCAAATTGTATTTGTCGCTTTGTAAACAGTGATGACGTAGTTCCCGGCGCGTTGCAGATCAGCTCAATCCGAACAATTGTACTGTATATTTTTTTTATTTTTGAAAATGACCTATCGTTTCGCTAGGTAAGACCCTCCTCCTCAGCTGCGATTGTGCACAGTCCGTTGAAGCACTTCAAAGACCTTTGAAACTGCATTGATTTGGACTTCAAAACGTTGGTTGTCATTGAAGTCCATTATTCGAAGAAAAATCCAGAAATGTTTTCCTCAAACTTAATTTCCTTCCACTGAGGAAAGAAAGACATGGATATCTTGGATGGCATTGGGGTGAGTAAATTCTTAGGAAATTTTCATTTTGAAGTGAACTAATCCTTTAATGCCACTAACAAGGCTCAAAATAGACAGAAGTATTGTAAGTGTACAGACAGTTTAATAAGAAGATACTTTATAAAGACAGTACACGTCGTGACTAGACAAATGGTAGACCAGCTCACTTAGCACGGCGTTCGTGGTTTGACTGGTCAAGACTGTTTTCCAAGATGGCTCCTGCCTGTATACGCGACGTGTACTGTCTTTATAAAGTATCTTCTTATTAAACTGTCTGTACACTTACAATACTTCTCAATGCTTCGGTTTGCATGTAGGGACCCTCATTATGCTACCGTGTTAGTGTGGGGCTATGTTGAGCCTTGTTAGTGGTGTTAACTAGCGATTTATTTTTACTTAGTCGCTGCCCATATACTAGCGTTATAAGCTAAACAGTTTTTAGAGATAAAACTCTTCACATTCGATTATCATGAAAACGAATCCCAGAGAACGGTCGACTCGGTACCAATGTGTTATTACACCATAAGTTCATTTTGCGCCGGAGTTGTCCTTTAAGGGATGAACTAATAGAGTCACTTGGACGATTTTAACAATGTTTTTGACTGCCTTTCTGGTCCTTGAAAGTGGTAAATAAATTGCTGTCTATGGAGGGGCCTGAGAGCTTTCGGATTTCATCAAAAATATCTTAATTCGTGTTCAGAAGACGAACGAAGGTCTTACGAGTTTGGAACGACTTGAGGGTGAGTAATAACTAATTAACTAACCGTTTAACTAATTATGAAGTGTTGATTATAGCATTAAATTTAGATCTACTTCCATCGCATGAAAGGTTGCAGGAATGAGCATTGTAGCCGATGACAGACATGTCTATTGAGTGCATGAGTGCAGTCTTCCTGTGGAACTTGATTTCTGCACTCTTATGACTGCTTCCATCATAACTAACAGTACAAACACAATGTAAATATAATATCTTTATGAATGAGTGATGAAGTGAACAAAGATGTTGGCCAATCATAGCAGTTAGTGTTTACGGTCTCACAGCTGACTTGCCCCTTCCAACAGAGCATTTAAATCAGAGGGCTAAATCGGGTAGGAAATGGCCTTTTATTTTTTCATTGATTATAATGGGAGTCATGATAAACTGCAGATGTCTGATTGACAGGTCCAGCTATTATTAAAGGGTTAGTTCAACCAAGGGATACTTGCCCTAATGTCGTTCCAAACCCATAAGACATTTGTTTTATGAACGCAATTGAAGATCTTTTTAATGAAATCTGAGAGATTTCTGTCCCTCTATTGACAGCTACGCAACTACCACTTTGACGCATCAAAAAGTTCATGAAGAGATCGTAAAAACTAATCCATATGAATTGAGTGTTTTAGTCCAAATCACTTTATTTGATGAACAGATTTATTTAGGTTTTTATTCACATATAAACATTGGTCAGCAAACACAAACAAGCTCAACCAGGCCTGCTTTTGATGCACAAGAACAAACCTCATTGGTTCTTGAGAAAGTTCAAACAGGCTGTCTGGTTCTCGCACATCAAGTGAACGTGCTTGAGCTTCTATTTTACCACAACTGATGTGTAAGCTGATGAATGTTTTATATGTGAATAAAAGACTAAATTTACTTTGTTCATCATATAAACAATTGTGTCTGCAATTTTTTGGACTAAACCGTTCAATTCAGATTAGTTTTTCGATCTCTTTCAATTTTTTGAAAAGAAAGAGTTTCAGTTGCGTAGCAGTCAATGTAGGGACAGATATCTCAGATTGCATTAAATTATCCTAATTTAAGATCTTAAGAAGACTTAAGAAAGAACTAAAGTCTTACGGGATTGAAACGACATGAGGGTGAGTAATCAATGACAGCATTTTTGGGTGAACTAACCCTTTAATACCTAAAATATTTTATTTATATCTTGAATAAAGAAAATTAAGTTATTTTTTCTGTTAATAAAACTATTTTATAATTGATAAGTTGCCTGTTTTTCTTCTTTCCCAAGGGTTTTTTCTCCATCAACCAGAGAAGGGCACCAAAGTGGAGAAGACACAAACTTCACATCTCAATGTGAACCCAAGAGTCCTTACTTTAATTCAGGAACTTTCATGTCATGAGTGGCGTGATGTCTGAAACTCTATGGACATTTGTTTGGACTTTACTCTGAATAAGGTTGGTTTGAGCTTCTATGCTCAGTTCTTCAAGATCATTTTTCAGGCGAGTTTGTATACAACTTATTCAACTTGTATACAACTTATACAACTTAGTTTTATTGCTCTTACATTTTGTGATATTGTCCTGTACATCAGTTTGCAGAGATTAATTGTTTAAAAAAAATTCTCTTTCTTGCCCTCTTTCTCTATTTTAATTTTTACTCTTTTTCTCGTCTTTGTTTCCTTCCATCTCTTTACCTCCATCTTTCCTCTATCAGTTCCAATGAGAATTAATCTGTACACTACATATTACAAATGTGTATGTTGTGCTGCTTTAATATCAATAAAGAAGGCAAGGCAAAAGGCAAGTTTTTATTGTGTTTTTATTTTTAATTCAGTAGAAAATGGATGTTTTTATGCAGTTTTGTACTAAAATGCACAGTTTAAACTATAAAGTTGTTTACAGTGACTGTAATTTTTACAAAATAATTCTGGCAACCACAGCTGCCAAATTATTTTGTAAAAACAACAGGATTTTTTTGTATAAACAAACTTAAAAAGTCTGTATTTCTTACAGTAAATCCTGTAACTTTTACAGGATTTTTTTTAACAGTGATTGTAATTTTTACAAAATTATTCTGGCAACCCAACTTAAAAAGTCTGTATTTCTTACAGTAAATCCCTGTAAATTTTACAGAATTTTTTTTCACAGTGACTGTAATTTTTACAAAATTATTCTGGCAACCCAGCTGCCAAATTTATTTTGTAAAAACGACAGAATTTTTTTTACAGTGTAGTTTTATTTATAACAAACATTTTCTTTTTCTGTAATGCAATCTCTAGAGTTAGTAAAAGGATAGGCTATATAGGGCCTATGAATTGCCAGGTGAATGTGCCAAGGAAGCCTAAGTAAAGTTACATATAGACATTAAAGTAAATTAGTAAGACTGAGATGAAGTTATAAAACAATGTGAAAAGTAGATGGCAGAAACAATAGGAGGAAGAAAAAACAGGAAAATGGCTTTATAACATCCAAAGAAATGCTGGTAAAGGTAGAGTAACAAGGAGAAATAGTAAGGAAGATTCAATAATTTCTAGACTTAAATTTTGAGCACATTTAATAGCTAGGAAAAAATGGGGAAACATGAGACATGATGTGAACATGTTAGGCTTAGGAGAATATCGATTATTTGAAAATAATTAAGATGAATTTTGACTTCCAAAACGTATTACAAAGGAACTCATATGTTGAAGTTTAATACTATGACTGATTTAAATAAAATAATATAGGTGTTTAGTTTAGGACAAATTAGTGTTGCGATCTCGACCACACACTCCTAACCAGCAGTTGGCGGTATTTTGAGGTCGTATGCCAACCGCCATAAAAAATCATTAAGAAGAACCTTCTGAATTTGAGAGTTGGTTTGAAACATAGGTTTGAAACGAGGAGAATGTGGTATCGCTTGACTGGATTAAACATAATATAGCCTATACAGGGGTTAAAGTGGGCCGGAACGGTCCGGAACTGTGTTCCGGCACCTCAGATAAATTATTAAATAAATAGATTCATTAATCTCAGCGAATCTCGCTGGTCCCGAGATGGACCGTAGTGGCCGACCAACCTCCCTTCCTCCCCGCTGAACGCGAGTGATTATAAATGCGTGAAATGCACTCACGGTGGTTGAGCGCGGTAAAGTTAGTTTAATGTTTGATATTTCGCCGGACATTGCTTTCCCTTGCCACTGTTCTATAGGGTCGGCAGTCTTACAGAGATATCAATAGCAGGATTAGTTTTAATATTATGTAACCATTATCGACATTAAATATTCGTTCAAAATCACCTACGTGCATTAATGCTGCATATTTATACCTGAGAATGCTTTGGACGCGTTTCCACAACGCATGCCTAAGGGAACGTCTGCCAATTCCACTAACTGCGTTAAACGTAGCCTATAATTTGTATTATTTAAAATTACTTTTCAAATTCCAAAGCTTGTAGAAGGTTCCTATTGGCAATACTGACCTGGTAGCCTTGAGTAAATTAACTTATCTAAGAAAATGATTCATAAAACTCATCAGTTGAGCCTATGTTTACTTTCTTCACTGACACAGACGAAAATGAAAAGACTATCAGTCAAAGTTCAGCTTTAGGAGGGGAAGAAATACGGCAGGATAAGGAGACTGAGAGAAAAAGAAAGATTCAGATGAGAGAGCAGGTATTGACAAATAATCTAATGGCCACTGACATGTTTTTAAAGCTATTTATTATCCATTTTTTTGGCCTTCAAAAGTCTTAAATTGCACATATATAGGTCAGAGAAATCAAAATTTTCTCAGAGGGAGCATGCCCCGAACCCCCCTAACTACCTCACATTTAAATGCACATGGCAGTGGGGGGTGGGGGGTAATGTGGGCTGATGTGGCTACAATGCCAGGGCTCAATTTTTGGCCCAGTGTTCAGCAATTTTCATATAATATCGTCATCATATCAGTGTTGATAGACCAAAATAAAACCATTAAAATATCAAGTAAATAAGTATTGTGATATGTGGTGCCACAGTGACACTCTTGTCCCAAAAAGTATTGCTATACCACGATACTCAATATGTTGTCCCACGGTGAGTCATTTTTTCCCTGTTGCACCTACTCAAAATTTGAGGGTTCCCCCACCTACCAAATCCACTTTAACCACTGTATATAACATATATAAATGTTATAGCAAACATTTAGCAGCATGAATAGGCTAGATGTCAGTACCAGGACATAATGCTGACTGTCTGTTGGCTCTCATTTAATAACACTTAATGCCCCTATTAACTAATGAGTTTAGCTACAGCAGGTCACACATTTTCCTCAGACATATTATGTAGTTATCACTATTTAGACTCACAGGTTTCTCACTCCTTAAAGCACAGGTGTCAAATCAGTTCCTGGAGGGCCACAGCCCTACACAGTTTTTGTTCCAACCCTGCTTCAACACACACACACCTGCCGTTTTCAAATAAGCCTGAAGGACTTGATTAACTGATCAGGTGTGTTTAATTAGGGTTGAAGCTAAACTCTGCAGGGCTGTGGCCCTCCAGGAACTGAGTTTGACACCCCTGCCTTAAAGGGATAGTGTCATGTATTTGTCTCTTGTTTTGTGTGCAAACACATGGCCGGTTGTTTTGGGCTATGTGTTTGCATTGTCTTGTTTTACCTCGTTTCCTTGTTAATGTTGTATCAGTGTCACCTGTGATTGTGATCATGTGTCCTTACCACGCCCCTTGTTCCCTCGTTAGTATTGATGTTCATCAGTGTCACCTGTACCTTTGTGATTATGTGTTCTATGTAAGCTTTCGGTGTTTGTTCCTCAGTGCTGGTTCGTCTTGTTAACGTTCGCTTCTGTGAGTATTGTGATCTGTCTGTTAATGTTCCAGTTCCATTTTATTGTCAAGTCTAGTTATTGTCTTAGTTACTGTTTGTTTGCCCCATTGTGGGTCTTTATTTTCCGGTTATAAATAAACTGTGTTTTGTGAAAGTTACTGTCTGCGCTTGGGTTCTCTTTAGTAGTGATGGTGAAATGAAGCTTTGTGAAGCACTGAGGCTTTCCCCTCAAGTGTATCTTATATTGGTTCATTACTCGAAGCTTTTCAACACGGTGCACACTAACGACATCTTGTGGTCAAAAGGTGGAAAAGCTACCTTTCCCAATTTTTTTTATTTTATTGTTTTATGTAATAAATCACTTTGTGCTATGAAAACCACAAAGCAATAAAAATCATTAGTGTTAGTGTTGATGTTTGTGTGCATGAACAAATGAGTCTATGAATTAATTTATGAAAGAATTAATACATAGGACAAATTAACTCTGCTTTGTTTAACAAATGCAGCCTTAAAACCTTAGCCGTAGTCCTAAACCTATGAGTTCATAGGCAAGGCTCATATAGGCAAATATAATCAAAATAAAAGAAAACTATTGTGGAATGGTGAAGTGCTGTGAAAGTGCTTGTGAACTGGGGAGTTGGGTAATTGAAGAAATTAAAGATTTTTATTAAGGAACAGGACTTGTTCAGCAGTGTGAGGGCTAAGTCTATATCTTTTTTTATTTACTACTTCCCCTGCCTTTGAGAATATTCTCTGGCGGGACTGAGGGAATGAGGAGGCAGGAGTGCATGAACATCCCAGGGCAAGACGATGAAGATGCGGATAGACACCCTTTTGAGTAGCCTCATCAATCATTGCTTTTCTGATCCCTGCAATACAGTAAAGTATTTAAAATATAACTGAATAAGTATAACTATGCACTATTTAAGATATCTCATTATAAATACAGAAATTGACAAACGAATAAATGACTGACTGATCAGAAGTCTTATAGTTGTTGGTCCACTTCCAGAAGATGTGTTTTCATGTTTAGCTCTATAATGTCTCAACATTGACGATGTGTTATTATAAGAAAGCTGTTGAGAACATATTAGGCACTCAACCTACAGAAGGAGGTCACATTAACTTGAGTACTTTTTTTTTCATATACATAATGTAGGCCTATTATCTAACATTATATACTGTTTATTATACACTGAATATGCATAAAATTACATGTAAATATAAATTTACGTAATTAATTATTATATTTATTTTATATAAATTCGTAAATCATAATTCATTTTAAAATCATATTCTTATGACAAAATAATAATAATAATAATTAGCTTACTGTATTTGTGGATACGACCTGAAAACGCTTGGCTGGTTCCATACTGAAAACTCAAAAGTGCTCACTCTCTGTTTCAGTCTCAGTCGCTCTCAGTTCACTACCGAAGCGCATGACACTCCAAACCTGCGCAAGGTTCGCGCTATTTATGAATCAGAATATGAAGCAGTCACGTGGCTGTGTGTCAAAACGAAGCTTCGGACGTCACTGGTCACATGGTTATGTCAAAACGAATCAAGCTCCGGTACAGTGGTTCATGTGAGATGTTTCGTTTTTTTGATACAAGCTTTGAAGCTTCGGTGCCGAACGTCACATCACTACTGTTTAGCGTAACGTGACAGATAGTTCATCCTAGACTGGAAATGCTGTCATAATTTACTCATCCTCATGTTGTTCCAAATCTGTGTGAGTTTCTTTCATCTGTTGAACACAGACAAAGATATTTTGAAGAATGCTGGTCACTAGACAGTTGATGGACCCCATTGACTAGCAGAGTAGGAAAGAAAATACTATGGAAGTCAATGGGGACCATCAACTGTGCATTCTGGTTGAACAATCCTTATAACTTGCAAGATGTATATTTATTTCTAAATAAATAACTGGACATACTGATGTTGACTTATTATGGTTTGCATTACAGCATTGCTGCAAAGGTGACAGACTCCACCAGTATGTGAGTGAAAATTCTCAACTGACTGTATTGATGTCATTATATTATTAACATAACACTGTTGCATAAAGTATTGTACCTAGTTTCCATCACTGGGTTCTTGTCACACTGCTGGGTAAGCAGTTAGCATTAAATTGGTTGCTTAAATTTGTCTAAAGCTCATTCCAGAATATAGTAGGTGTAGATGGGCAACCAAAGTTTTGTCTTGAATTGGAGTTGTATTTCAAGGAAATGTTGCACTTCTGAGACCCCAGTTAATTAATAACACTTAAGGACATTTACACGTGATCTTTCACTAGAAAATGTATCAAATGATGTCTGTTTACAGTTTTTCTCCTAAATATTTAGTAATGGCAAATTTCCATCAACATTATTCTCTGTTTGGTTGGATTAACAATGTCTAACATTTACTTGATTGTGTGTTTTTTTCTTTCTTCTTTCTTTCTGTCAATAGTACTCCAGATACTCTGAGGTGCAACACATGGTCAATGAGGATTACCCTGATGTTAACGCATCAAATCACATTCAACTGCTGGCAAGGTAAAACTGCTGGCAAACATTTTTTCAATGATGAATGTGTTTGCGATGGTTTTATTATCTGTTGTCTATATTTTCCATACATTTTTAGCGGAAGAGGTAAAAGTCGTCACGGTTCCAAAGAATCTGACTGAAACAGGCTTGCAGGAATTCTTGAGGGCAATTTATCCACAACTTGAAAGCATAAACTTTGACCTTTGCAAAGTGAATAGACATGGGGTTGTGTTCCCCCTGACTCAATGCACTCCCCAAGCCATTAGGTCAAGTGCAGTGTTGGGCGCTCCGCACTGTACATTCCTCCAGAGGTGAGGTACAGGTAGTTTCCAGAGTTAAAATGTTATCTGTAAATGTCTTATTGTAATTTAAATGTTTTCATATTTCGTAGCATGACATTAACACAGACGGTAACGTTGACATCACACAGCCTTTTTTTTTCGTTAAGGTTCTGAACAAAAGTGCTAGGTATTTAATTGTATTAATTACAGTTTATTTTTTAAATTGCAAACCAAAAAAGTTTTTCAAAAGACTATCATATGGACTGGATAAGCTATAATGCACTCAGAAAATAGTCACAATGTACAACAACTGATCTAGTAATATAGTAATGTATACCAATAGGAAAGTGATGCAGAGGACCAAGAAAAAACACACGGGTCGTCTGAAAATGAGACAAATATGGTGAGTTCACTACAAGCAACTTTGTTGTAATTCAACAAGAAACTTCATTACAGGGTTTCTGCAGGTCCTCAAGTCTTAAAATTGCTTTCATCAAATGTAAGGCTATAACATTTCTGACATAGTATTACAGAAGTCTAAGTAATTCTAAGAGGTCTTAAATTTGTGAACGTAAACAGAAATACTGCGTAATTGAGATGTCTTTGTTATTCAAAAGGCGATGATTCAGTTTACTTAATGTGAGCGTTGCATTTATTAAAGTTGAAACGCTGTTGTACGTTCAATAGGATCGCAGTTTAATTGTGGTTGCAGTCGGTCAATACTGCACATCTATGTCTAACGATTACTTATGACATTTGACGAACTGCCAATGTTTATGTTATGCGTTTTATATCATAATATGTTGTAGGTGGCTGTAAATGTGCATATTTATGTCTCATCTCTTTGAATGAGCAGCTGGAAGTGTAAAAGCTGCCATTTAAATCAACAAACTCTTGCATGTTTTCTCTGTGTCATTTTTCATTATTTACCACAATCTGTTTTATTAGTATTGACACAATAATGGTTTTATTGAAACAGAAACAGCAAAGTCCAATATAGATGGACTTCTACTTTGTGTGTTTTATTATTTTTTAACTTGTCATACATATGTCATACATACAAATGAAAATATTTATTAAGATTTTATTTGTACTTGTCGTTACTGTTTTACAAATGAATGTGCCACAGCCTATTAAATGAAGTTAAAGAATTTGAGAATTGTTTTATTTTGAGATTGTATGATTTCATTTTAAAAAGGCATACAGTAATTTTCAGACAAGTCCCCCTCTGATGCTGTCATTGATCATTTTGTTTAACTTCACTATGTGAGAGACTGTATGTAATGTACATCCAGCAACCAGCTTCTTCAACAGAGATGAATAAAATGAGCTTGTGTAAAGAAGGCACTCGCTTGCCTTTGAAGAACAATTCTGAATGAGTGGAGCAAGCCACATCCTTTTATACTTGTATATCATGGGAGTCCACTTGGCAATTGTCATTGGCCTATTCTGAAGTATTCGAGTTGTTTGGGGCTCCCAGGTGTGACCTCTAGTGTCAGCACTTGACAACACATCGAAGTGACTGACAGCCCGAATACATTATTACTCATAACATACTAATGGTCCCTGTCGATGAATTGGCTGTATGTCATTTAAATCTCTTCTTACACAGGAAACAACGAACAATACAGTTGGAGAATGCAGTGCTGTCATGGAAACTGATCCACCACTAATGGTATTGATTTATGGGCCACGTTTAAAAAAAACTGCAGTTGCAAACTTTGTTAAATTACACTTAGCAAGCGTTCATGTTTAAATAGAATTGATTATTGCTCATTGGATTTGCTTTTTAATAATTACGTTTCTGTTTATTAACTGGTTAATCTTAATTTTTACTTACTATGTCGGCATGTCACAAAGAGATCGATGGACACCACGGTTGGAGAGTGCAGTGCATTTCTGGAATCCACTGATCAACCCCAAACGGTATTGATTTATACGCCACTTCTAATCAATCGAGATCACATACTAACTGATCAGATAATCCAAATGATGGGATTGTTTGATGTGAACAAATGTTACACAGAAGATATTTGTAGAAGACCTCAGATCTGCTACTCAGTGTAAACATACTAGGATTCTATTGGACAGTGAATGTAGATGAGTGTTTAAAATAAAGGCTATGTGTATACTTGTATGCTTTTGCTTTATTTTATTCCTTATTTGTTACTAGCATTAATCGACATTTGGCTTGTTTTGCCTAAGAACAAGACTTCCATTCAGCTGTAGTAATTTACACAGTACACGTATTGTGTTAGAAATACATTTATTATAAATGTTACTACAAAGGTTAAGTATTATAATTCACTTTTAAAGAGTTTATTTTAGTAGTTTTGCATGTTTGTTATGAAGAGATTCTCTCTGTTCAGTGTGATATCTTAAAAGAATGCTATTGATTGCTGTACGTTTTAGGAGAGTCTTCAAAGAAGAAAACTCATACTTGAGCAGAATGCAGAGTTCCAGAGATGGTTAGAAACTGATCGACAGAGTAATGATCTCAGAAATAATTAAGTCTTATTAAAAAAAAAAAACTGAAAAAAGAAAAAACCCCCGAAGTGTTGAAGATATGTTTGCTGTGTCCACAGATGCAGATACAGAGAGAGAGAGACAGAATACTGCAAGAATCCAAGAGGAGGCAGAAAGAGGCGTGTACATGTAAGTATTATTATTAGTGTTTTTTACAGCCCTAACTTTCTTTACACTGCAGTCATATACACAATGAATGAGTCATAAGGGTGTTTAGCCGTAGAACTGAACATGTTTTTCAAATTGTAAATTGTATGAAATCTGGTTAAATGTCATTGTACATTTAATTTTCAATGCGGTTAAAAGTCAGTTGGCAACTACTTATTTTGATAAGCAAATAACCATTAAAGTTTTAAGGGAACAATCAACAAAATTTGATAGTTGCTATTTCTGTAACAAGCCTATTACAACATTAAGATCAAAATCAAAGGATCTGAATGTGATTGTCTGAATGTGAACAACAAAGCTTATGATAAACATAAAGTCAGGTTTGTGCCCAAAAAGTAAACAGAAAATAATCTGTGGCCAAAAAAGCAGTTATCCATAATTTGTAATTAATAGAGGGTATGCATGTGACGTCAGCGTTGGCCGGAGTGACTGCGGTTACGCCCACTAAGTGGCAAAAACACTTTTTTTCAGCGTGAATGCTGCGGAAAAACACACAAAACGCGTCTAAAACGGGAAAGAGCTTTGAGACTGACTGTACAACTAGATTTGACAAGAAATATGAGGTATATTTTTACAGACTACCTAAAGCTACAGAACAGAGAAGCAAATAGATCGCTGCAATTCATAGAAACAACTGGATCCAGGCAGCGAAAGGTGGATTTGCAGTTATCATTTTTGTGTCAATATGCTGAATTTAGTGGTAAAATCATTCTCTATATATTGTATTGTTATATATTGCAGTGAAAACTCATCAATCAAATATTTACCACTGTATATTCTGTATAATTTGACATTTTTAAATAAACACTGACAAAAAACTATACAAGTTTTAAGTCTAGACGATATGATGATATATATAACATTGATATAAGTGATCACCTGGATTTAGACCTGCCTATATTGTATTTATATAAAGCGTTCACAGGCAAATTTGCTGTATGTATTTCCCCGGTGTCGAAATCAGGCACATATAAATGTCAGGAAACACGATTCCTGGCTGCATGTCAATATCCATGGATCACTGGATCTTTAGTAAGTTGTAAGGAACACTATATTGAGTCCAATCTTTAGTTTAAACTGATAATCGTTTGTTTTACTTGCGTTTTCGCAGTTTCCCCTATTAAATCCAGTCACGCAGCAGCTCTTCTGCCACTCAGTCCGGCTGAGGGGGCGTGTTCCGGCGGGAAAGTGACGTTAATGCATTCCCTCTATTAAATTCTTGTCAAAATCATTGTAAATGAATTGATTTAATGTCAACCTTCTCAGTTCTTTCTCTTAATGAATCTTACTGAGGTATACTACAAAGAATAAACTCAGTGATAATACACTTAAATGTATGCTTACTATTCATTTGAAAAGTTGAATATAATTCATCTTAACACAGATTGTGAATCAGAGAACGGCTGAAGCAGAAACCGTTTCTGTACTAGCTTTCAGTTCCGCTATTCAGATGGAAGTTATCGCAGGAGGAGTTTTCATCTTGATAGTCCTATCCAGGTGTGTGTGGAAGATCTAAGATACACTGTTATTGTAAAGCTACCTGCTATTAGCTTCACACATGCAAAGCAGTAATGCTTACAATGCCATTGAAGGTCCTTTACACTTGCACAGTTTATATAAACAGTTGAGTAAAAGTTAAATGTACTGTATGTCCTCATCAATAGGCTTTTAATCATAATATATGTTTTGCAGTGATAGGAAACAGTCATGTTCGGTTATGTTGTTCTTTTTTTACAGAGCCTAATGTCTTTTGCTGGGGCTGTACCCTCTGCCACAGAGGATTTCCTTCTAACATCTCCAAATCCAGCTTTGCACCGGCACAGTCAACACACTGGAACCCTAAGAGAGTGTGGGTTGTTGGAGACAACAAACATATTTATTCATTGGATACCAGCTGCTCAGGTTATTTAAATTCATTTCATTTTAATATCTGGAATTTCTGCAATCAAACTTTCGAGTTAATGACATTTAAAAGTGTTATCAAAACGAGAATTAAAATAATAAAATTAAAAAAATTAATAACATGACATCAAAATGTTTAAATAAATTAGTAAGGTTGGGGGGCAAAAGATTATTAGCCATGATAATAACCAAACACTGAATTGACTTAAGGGGTTAGTGACCTTAGCTTTCTATGTTTGTTAAGACAAATTTGCTGGAAAATCACACTAACTTTTTTCTTGTCTGTCATAAGAATTCACCAAGTGCACTGGTGCATGGTGGAGAATCAGCAGCATCGTCAAGATCACAATGCTTTCCTGTCCATCAGGATCTCTTCAGAGGTCTCCACCACAGGCTTCTCCATGGTCTCCACCGCGGTCTCCTCCAGGAAGTCCTTTAAAGTCTGAGTCTGACCTAAGGGTGGTACTACGCACTCTGCAATCAAGTGTTCATTTTGAGGAACTGCCTCCAACAGCGAATCGAATCAATGTTGTGAGGGGAGACGTCCTAGAATGTGCTTTTACAGCAATTAGAAGGAGGCAGTTTGACCCAAAATGCAAACTGGATGTGGTGTTTGTAGACATGTGTGGTCAAGGTGAAGGAGCAGTGGACAGTGGTGGACCCACCAGGGCATTTCTGACCCTTCTTATGAGAGAACTTCTAAACTCACGTTTTTTTGTGGGGCCTGTGTGGAGGAAGAACCTGGGACTGGATTCCATACGTATGTACATGACGGGATAGCTTTGTTTTTTAAAAACAAATATACAGGTGTGTGCGTGTGTATATATATATATTCATGAGGACAAACTGAATTGTAGTTTTTTTCAGCCTTTTTTTTGTTCATGGACTTTCGGTATGTCAACCATCTGTGAACTTTGTCAAGTTTATGTTTCTGTTGTTTTTTATGTTCATATGAATAGTTACACGTTCAGAACTTTAACGGACAAAAATCAGTTGAAAGTGAGAGGATATCACTTTTTTTGCTGAGAGTTGGACCAGGCCATGTTGATAAAAAGTGAGCTGAGCTCACAACTTACCAGTATAAGCCAAACAATGAATAATACAACTGTAGCTCCCACTACGGTCTTGAATGGTATATTACCTTCTGAATTTAATCTTACAAAATTGCAAATGTCTTTTATATTTTCAGGACTCAGCAGGGGCATGTACAGAGTGATTGGAACAGTATTATCTGTCTGCCTGCTACATGGAGGGATAGGGCCCCGTGTTTTTTCACAAAGACTACTTTGCCAGCTGACCGGGGAGCCAAGACCCCCTGTTGACATCCTGGAGGTGGATGACGAAGAACTCAAACATCAGTTTCAGAAGGCTAGTTGCAAATTACAACAATTACATTAAGACATTTGAAACATTTTTACCGTTTTTACACCATTTACCACATTTGAAGCATTTATTTTTTTTATTCCAGACTTACTACTGAGGCTAAATGAAACACGGGTCATATGAATTATAATATTAACTATAAACTTAGCAATATGAAAGACAATTGTTGTGGTGTATTAATGTAAAATGTTGGAGAGCTTGGCTGGAAAAAAGAAACCCACAAGATTTCCATGGCATTTGACGATACTGTACCTGGGTCCATTGCACATTAAAAATTTGAAATTAGTTGGTGAATATATCTACATAAACAAAATATTACAGAAAAAAATAAAAATGTCAGGTCCATCCATTCCTTGTGTAACGCTGGTAATGTGGTGCGGTAGAAGCACGGGAAGGAGGCTGGATCCAAACGCAGTGTACAGGCTTTATTTAGACAAACTACAAACTTAGACAAAGACTCAGACTAGAATACAGGACTCAGAATCAGAAGCGACCAACGTCAACATAAAACATTCAACAACTCACAAGGACAGGGCAAAAACAGGGCTTAAATGATCATAGACAAACGAGCTAACAGGATAACAAGGGGGCGTGGATAATAAGAAACACCTGGGATAACTAATAAACAGGTCAGGGAACCACTGAACAAGAAAAGACAAGACAAGACACAAAACCCACATCATGACATAACCCCCCCCTTAAGGGCGGCTCCTGACGCCCAACAAAAAAAAAAAAAAAAAAAAAAAGAAAGTTCAGGAGGGCGGTGAAGCACAGACGGTCTTGGGGGAGGGATGGAGGGCCAGGCCCATGCAGGGGAACGGACCCTGGACATAGACAAGGCGGGCCTGGGCCGTGGAGCGTGGGCGGGCCTGACTGAACAGGTGGCGAGGGCGGAGCAAGACGAGGCGGAGGCCAGGGCGGAGCAAGACGAAGTGGAGGCCAGGGCGGAGCAAGACGAAGCGGAGACCAGGGCGGCACAAGACAAAGCGGAGGCCAGGGCGGAGCAGGATGAGGCGAAGGCCAGGGCGGAGCAGGCCAGGGCGGAGCCCAGGGCGGAGCAGGATGAGGCGAAGGTCAGGGTGGTGAAGCCCCTGCAGACGACCATGGCGGCGCAGCCTTCATGGTCTCCTCACCGGACCCTTGGCCCCCCCCCAAAAAATACTTGAGGAAATCCACGGGTTTAGGAAAGACCTCCCGGAGCTTAAAGGGCGCAGGCAGGGCGAGGAGTCTGGGTACGCTCACTGGAGCCTGAGTAGCCAAGCGAGTCCTCCTTCTCCTTCTGCGACGGCGCTTCACTGGGCTTGACTCAGTAGACTCACTCGACTCAGTAGACTCACTCGACTCAGTAGACTCACTCGACTCAGTAGACTCACTCGACTCACTCGACTCGGCATTTGACTCACTGGATTCGGCAGGGCTCACATGAAATGCATGCTCGTCGGGGCTCACGGGAAATGCATGCTCGTCGGGGCTCACGGGAAATGCATGCTCGTCGGGGCTCACGGGAAATGCATGCTCGTCGGGGCTCACGGGAAATGCATGCTCGTCGGGGCTCACGGGAAATGCATGCTCGTCGGGGCTCACGGGAAATGCATGCTCGTCGGGGCTCACGGGAAATGCATGCTCGTCGGGGCTCACGGGAAATGCATGCTCGTCGGGGCTCACGGGAAATGCATGCTCGTCGGGGCTCACGTGAAATGCATGCTCGTCGGGGCTCACGTGAAGCTCGGGTTCTTCGAGGCTGACGTGAAGCACCGGCTCGTCGAGGCTGACGAGGAGCCCGGGTTCGTCAGGGCCGCAGCGAAGAGTGAGTTCGTCGGCGCTGCAGTGAAGAGCGGGCTCGGCAGGACTGGACCGGACCAGCGGCGAAGACGACGACGAGGGCTTCGCGGGTAATGTGAACTCGGGAGGTGTCGAGTAGAACAAGCCTGTCATGGAGAAGAGGTCTTCCAAGGAACAAGCCTGAGCGATATACCGGTCAAGAGTCCAGTTGGTAAGGTCCCGCGGCATCCATCGAGCGATGTCATAATCCAGCCCGTTCCAAAACAGGCCCATGAGCTGGATATCATCTAGCGCTCCCAGATGGCAAATGGACAGAAAATCCTTCGCGTACCTTTGGACGGACTGGCCCTCTTGCAATAACGTCGACAGGTATTCTCCCAGAGCCCGGTTGCTGACAACTGCTGGATCCATTTCGTGGTGAGTTGTTCTGTAACGCTGGTAATGTGGTGCGGTAGAAGCACGGGAAGGAGGCTGGATCCAAACGCAGTGTACAGGCTTTATTTAGACAAACTACAAACTTAGACAAAGACTCAGACTAGAATACAGGACTCAGACTCAGACGCGACCAACGTCAACATAAAACATTCAACAACTCACAAGGACAGGGCAAAAACACAGGGCTTAAATGATCATAGACAAACGAGCTAACAGGATAACAAGGGGGCGTGGATAATAAGAAACACCTGGGATAACTAATAAACAGGTCAGGGAACCACTGAACAAGAAAAGACAAGACAAGACACAAAACCCACATCATGACACCTTGCTTTGCACCTACAGTATATTCCAGTCACATATACTGGATACCATTGACATTTCATCTCATTGAAATCAACCAATAGAACATGTAGTTGTGTCATGAACAGTAAAGATAATGGTTTTGTTTATTGTAGATTCAACAAGCAAAAACACTGGAGGAAACTCGGGAAGCTGTAGAAGAGGCAGCCTCCATCCTGGCACTTTTAGGGTCCTTGACTGTGATCCGATCACTAAGTGACCGTGATGACATATTGGATCCTCTTTGAAATTTGATCTGGAGGCTAGACTGGAAGCGCCCTCGAGACAGGAAGTGTTTTTACTGTGGAAGTTGTTTCTGGTATGTAACCTTTTGTGCAAGTAAATGCCCCAAGTGCCGTTTTAAAGGGGTCATAAACTGGCTTTTTTAAAAAATTGTATATTGTTGTCTCAGGTCAACTTGTGACGTTCGCTTGGTTTTTACATTAAAAAACATCAACATGAATACGTAATAGGTTATTTTATACCCTGGTTTTGAGCCTAGCTCCTGAAATGCTGGGTTTTTATGGGTGTGCCGCATTGAAGACTTGGAAGTAAACACCCACTGCTATGATTGGATAACAGTATTGCATATTATGAGTTTGAGCCCTGTGATGTTAAATTCAGTGTGTCTTTTTGACAAGCTACATCCTTCATAGCTGGACCCATCTGTGACTGGTTAGATACGTACACATCATTAGATATTAAACGATCTGTAACAATGCAAACAATACATTTTTACTCACATAAGTGTGTTGCACCATTCCTGTCGGATCCAATATAGCATCGTTTCTTTAATCTTACTCGGGTCTGCAAATCCAGTCTCGACCTGTGTCTTGTTTACAAAAACAATCTGCGGTGTAATGAAGCGAACAAACGCACAATGTTTTACCCACGTCAGCTGGAACTTCATTAAAAATAAAGATTAACCACGCTTTCCTAATATTGTAATCCGAAAGAAGCTTATGCAGCAACAATATTTCGTTAACGGCATGTTTATTGCTTGGTAGCTCTCACCACGTAGGCCTACAGTATGTTATTTAGCTATTGCAATTCATGCGCGAATCGGTGGGCGGGGCTAAACAGGCGGTGTTGAAGTAGGCGTCGATCTTCTGCGAAGGTGGTGTTTGATACCCTTTGATCTCCACTTTGAAAACCTGTCGTTCGCTGTGCCTGGTGTCAATAAAAGCTTTTATTGGACTAACAAGGAAGTTTTCAGTTCTGAAATGTACAGAATATACGTATAGCATGATGACCTCTTATGTTAAAAGCTCAAGAAATTTTATTTCTTAGTTCATAACCCCTTTAATGTCTTCATAAGATTGGCAAATACATATGAAAATGTAATTGTCACAAGCATCTGTTTTTACAACCAGGTAGTAAAGTGACTATTCACTGAAGTCAGTTTCTGTAATGTCTTTACTAGATTGCAGGAAGGCCTGGATACATTGAGGGTGCTACAGGCCCTTCAACAAGACAGTGCCCTATGCAGCCTGTTTGCTGGAGGTCCCCCTGCCCCGTTGACTGCACAGACAATCACAGACCTCTTTAAGCTCAATTATTCAGAGAGAGGCAGTTCTCGGCGGTCACAGGAGGAGCGTGCAGTTGGCCAGCGGAGAGACTGCTTGATTGACATTGAGGGTATGCACACTTTGATAAGTACAATTGAAAAGATTTCAAACATAAACAATGTGTTACATAGTAATGTTAAGTTTAGTGGTCCACTTCACAAATGAACTTACTGTCTGTAAGTACTTAGATCAGCATTGTCACGTGGCGGGTACACATACTGAACAACAAAACTGTTTTCACAAATTCATTAGAATTGACCACATCCCGGTCTATTGTGGGCCTTTTCTCACAGTACCGATTACTCTGTTGTCTTCCATTTGTTGTTATGAACAAAATAAAGGAAAAAAATGAATACTTCGGATTAGAGGTGTGAAACTTGTATTGCCTACTGATTCTATTCAATTACGATTCAGAGGGTAACGATTCGATTTAAAAAATAACTCTTGATGTATCACAATGCATCTTTTCCTCCCATTTAAAATTAATGGCTATATTGATAATCACAATATAGCTTTTTGTTATTGTATGTTTTTATTAAAAACAACAAACAGTACAATAATTATAAGAAACAAATGAAACAAACAGTGCTTTATGTTTTACACTTCATATCTAAACAGAAGTAACAAAAACAAAAATTGAATACACATTTTGCAAAACAGATGAATTGGGACATTCTAAAACGCTTAACGTGAAAAACGCTTAACGTGGCTTACTGCACTAAGACAGTGATATTAAAAGACCACACTCAGTACACATCATATTAATAAACCATACTATGTATAAAAAAATAAGATGAGTCCAAAATATGAACGCAACGCGTTTAATTACACGTTAAGCATTTTCTTCCCATAGAAAACCGTTATAAGAAAACGCTTAACGTGGCTTACTGTACTAAGACAGTGATATTAAAAGACCAAACTCAGTACACATCATATTAAAAAACCATACTATGTGTAGTGGCTATTTGTCCATAAACTTAAACAAAAACAAATAATAACAATCTTCTCAAATGGCCACTTGAGGCTACGTCATGGTTAGGCTTTACGCAGGTTCAGAGGTACCAAAGCAAAGTGATGTCCATAACAAGATTGAGTTTGAGGAGGTTTATTCACACACATAAGCAAGCTCACAGACATTTCTGCTGCCTCTCTCACGCTGGTAAAAAACCATATGCCCTCGTGCCTGAAGTACCTCCCACCTTGACCTACTTATGCAAATGAACATAACACCATGTGACCAATAAACGACAATACAAGTAAAGCATAAATACAAAATAAACCAAATTAACTTTAACAAGAAAAGAAAAGAAATAAATTAAGCTATAAATTAACTTAAGCCCAAAATAAAAAATAAATAAAAAATAAATAAATGAAAATATAGCTCCAACAACCCAGCCCCTAATTGTAACGGTACTTTACCCACAATTAACCTTAGCTTTAACACAAAGGAGCTATTTTCTATTTGTGGCTTAAGCATTAAACTGGAATCTTCACATCTTCGGATTCCCCATATCTGAAAGAAACAAACAGATGGAAGACAGAGATAGGAGAAAGAATGAGTTGTATAGTCAATTATTAGCCTCCAAGAGAAGACAAAGCTTGGTTATTGGTCTGTCCAGGACGCTGATCTTAGTTTGGACCTTCGCAGAGCGAACCAGTCCTCTGGAGTCAGCTGTGGTGCTTAGAACTCTGCCCATCATCCATGAGCCTCTTGGAGCTGTGGCATCAGCGATTACGACAATATCTCCTGGAATAAAGTTTCTCTTTTGCTTCGTCCATTTTTGCCTTTCTTGCATTACAAGCAAATACTCCGCTGTCCATCTTTTCCAGAAAAGCTCCGCAACGTACTGCACTTGCCTCCATCTCCTCTTAATGTACAGATCAGATTTCTCGAACAGACCTAATGGCAGAATGGGCTTGCCTTTTAACAGGAGAATGTGATTTGGAGTAAGCGCTTCTAAATCATTGGGATCTTCTGAAGCCTTAGTTATTGGCCGGTCATTGAGTATCGCTTCCACCTCGCAAAACAGCGTTTGCAGGCCTTCCTCGTCCAGCAGTTGATGTCCAACAACAGAGGTAAGTACACTGCGCACCGAGCGAATCAGACGCTCCCAAACACCACCTTGGTGAGATGCAGCTGGGGTGTTAAAACTCCACGTAATTCCTTCCTGCACAAAAGTCCTTTCAATTTTAGAGTGATTTAAAGCGGCCAATGCTTGCCTCAGTTCCTTCTTCGCACCAACAAAATTTGTGCCGTTATCTGACCTTATACTTGTCACGGGTCCCCTTCTGCAGATAAATCTCCGCACAGCATTGATGCAGGAGTCTGTGTCGAGGGAGTGCGCCACCTCAAGGTGTACTGCGCGGCTACTCATACAGGTAAATATCACTCCATATCGCTTTAGCACAGTTCTACCTCTCCTCACCTCCAATGGTCCAAAATAGTCCACTCCCGCATTTGTAAAGGGTGCGATATCAGGCACAACTCGTTCCTCCGGTAAGTCGGACATCTTCTGTTCTCCAAGCTTTCCTCTGTACCTTCTGCACACTGTACATTGTGAGAGAATTTTCCTGGCCGCAGAGTTGGCATTTATGATCCAATACTTCTGTCTCAATCTGTGCAGCATGTGATTGCGTCCAGCATGTCCAAGTTGGCAATGGATGTAACGCAATATGAGCTGGGAAACATGCAAATCCTTTGACAGAATCACAGGATGCTTTACCTCCCACGGCAGTGCAGATTTAAACAGACGTCCACCAACTCTGAGGATGCCATCTTCGATGAAGGGGTCGAGGCGATACAGAGGACTGTCTTTAAAAACAGTCTTTGGGTCATGTTTTAGTGAGGAAATTTCAGTACTGAATCTTTGGTTTTGCGCAAACTGAATTATTGCCTTTTCGGCTTCCTCCAAGCGCTCTGGTGTCAAGCTGGATTTTCCAAGTGCGGCTTTGAATTTTTTAATCTCCTTTTCCACATTCTCATTCTGGTTGACCACATATTCTTTTCTCTTTCGGCTCAAAAGTAAAAGTCTTTCTTTCAGCTCCACCAGCCAAGCCACTGATGTTTTAAGCTTTCTCCAGGATGAAAAATAGTGAATGAGCTGACTGAGGGGATTGTCACTGTGTATTGTAATAACATTCACCTTAAGTTCCCTTTTCACCTCTGCATCATCAGATGGAATGGAAGAGGCGTCCAAGTCGAGTTTTGGCCACCTGGTGGGGGGCAAGTGCAAAAAGTCCGGTCCTTTTAGCCATTTTCCTTTCCCAAACTCCTGAGCTCTTAGTCCTCGAGAAGCTTCATCTGCAGGATTGTCTTTGGTGTTTACATACCTCCACTGATCTTTGTCTGTGGATTCTCTTATGGTGCTGACACGATTGGCAACATATGTGTGAAAGCGCTTTGTTTCATTAAAGATGTACTTGAGAACAGTAGTGCTATCGGTCCAAAAGAATGACCTTTGCAAGGGCAACTGTAGCTCTTTCAACAGCATTGTGTTCACTCGAACAGCAAGCACAGCTGCAGCAAGCTCAAGGCGTGGAATGGTTAGTTGCTTTAGAGGAGCGACACGAGCTTTGCCTGTGATAAATGAAACATGCACATTGTCAGTGCTCTCCAATCTTAAGTATGAAACAGTGCCATATCCTGTTTGACTAGCATCTGAAAAATTATGCAGTTCTGCTTTCACTTGTGTTCCAAAGTTTTTGGGTTTAATGCACCGTTCCACTTTTAATCCACTCATATGCTGAAGTTCAGAGAGCCACTCAGACCAATGTTCGGAGACATCACGGGGAACTGGCTCATCCCATTTGAAGTTCATTCTGCACAGCTCCTGTAACAGTAACTTGGCAGGGATTATGAAAGGAGACAGAAAACCCAGCGGGTCGTATAGAGAGCTCACCACAGAAAGGATGCCCCTCCTAGTGTGTGGACGCTCCTGCACTGCAGTCCTGAAGCTGAACGTATCTCCTTGAACACACCATTGCATCCCCAGAGCTCTTTCCACAGGGAGTTGGTCCCTGTCCAAATCCATGTTCTCCAAACCCACTGCTCTGATGTTGCTAGGAATACGTGCAAACACATTTGAGTTATTTGTGACCCACTTTTGGAGATGGAAGCCGCCTTTTTTACAAAGAGATGTTAATCCATGTATGAGCTTCACTGCATCTTCCTCTGTCACAGTGGACTTAAGACAGTCATCCACGTAGAAATTTTTCTTGACTGTACGAAGGACATCAGGTGAATATTGCAGTGCATTATCCTCAGCAGTTCTCCTCAGTGCATAGTTTGAGCAGCTTGGAGAGGATACAGCTCCAAACAAATGCACACACATCCTGTATTCCTCTGGCTCCGCTGTAGCGTCTCCATTGGGCCACCATAGAAAGCGCAAGAAGTTAATGTGCTTATATGGAACCCGGACCTGATGGAACATGGCGTTGATATCAGCCATAACAGCGATGGGCTCTTCTCTAAACCGAAGGAGGACACCAATTAGCGTGTTAGTGAAGTCTGGGCCCTGCAGGAGCTGACTGTTCAATGATGTACCTTTGTAAGTACAGCCGCAATCAAACACAACACGCAACTTTCCTTTGGTTGGATGATGTACACCATGGTGGGGAATGTACCACACCTTTCCTTGTTCCAGAGTGGGCTCATTTGTGGGAACCTTTTCTGCATATCCTTGCTCTAACATGTTGTTAAGGAAATCAACGTATTGAGCCTTGAATGAAATATCTCTATTAAATCTCCTCTTCAGGCCTTGGAGTCTTTGTAGTGCAATGCAGCGATTATTTGGCAAAACAGGATCGTCAACTCTGAAAGGTAAGTCAATGTAATAATGTTCATTGTTAAGCACTGTCGTACTCTCCACAATTTTCATGAATTTAATGTCTTCTCTTGACATCTCAAGTTGTTCATCACTTGTTCTTTCAGTAAAGTCATGATTATACTGTTGCATCAACATACTTTCCAAGTGTTCCACAGATATGTGATTAGTAGTTACAACAATGCATCCTGATTTGACACCAGTACCTTCAGAGTCTCCAGCACGAAGAGGCCCGTTTATGACCCAGCCAACTCTGGTCCTCACTGCATACGGTCCACCACATTGACTGTTTATCAGTTCCCATGGCTCCAAAACTCTAGGAGAGTCGGTTCCAATGAGCAAGTCCACATCTGCATCTACTTCATGTAGCCTAATGCTGCTCAAATACGCCCATTTGGCAACATCATCCTGACATGGCACATTGACTTTAGATACAGGCATTTTTGTTTGTGTCAGAACAGATGGTAGCTCAATAAAGTCATCGGTGTCAAATCCAGACACCTCCAGACCGGTTACTATAGTAGTGCTAATGATTTTAGTCTGCCCCATTGTCCTTAACACTACATTACAGTTTTTTCCTGATACTCCCAGCCTTTCAGCCATACTTGTAGTACAGAAGGTACCAGAGCTCCCAGGATCTAGAAAAGCATAAGTATGCACAACTTTATTACTTTTCTGACTTTTCACCTGCACAGCCACAATGGAAAAAACAGCAGTATTCTCTTCACCAGCCCCAATATGACCACACGTCTGCTGCTTCCCGGATACAGTGCTCACAGTTTCTTTGGAGGTTATCCTTGTATTATCCTCCTTCTCCACATGCAGGACAGATGGGTGCTTCCTGTGACACACTTCACAATCCAAACGACTCCTACAGTCTTTGCTCGTGTGTCCATGTTTCAAGCACCCAAAACAAACGCCCTTCTCCTTTAGAAACTGAATCTTATCCTGTTGTGTCTTTCTTCTAAACTGAAAGCATTTTTCCAGAGTGTGATTGGTAAGATAGCAGAACATACATTTGAGCTGGTTACTGTGAGCTGTCAAGTTTTCCATTTCTTTATGTCCATCCTTTGGTGCATTAATGCTGGTGGCAAATGTACCACTTTTCCTTTTCTGCTTAACTTGCATGGATAGCTTTGTATAGCTGGCTGGAGAAACATCATTAATATTTCCAAACAGAGGATCTGAAACAATTTTGACTTGTTTTTCAATGAAATTCACAAAATCAACAAACACTGCTCTGCTTCCAGTTTGTTCCAGTATGTCACATGCCACATTTCTCCACTTTTCCCTCAGCTTGTATGGGAGTTTCATTAGGATCGTCCTGAGGTTAGCTGGCATGTCCAACTCCTTCATGTATTTTATATGATGTACTATGTTGGAGCAACCTCGAAGGAACAAAGCAAATGACTGCAGAGCGTTAACATCCTCAGGTTTTATTGAGGGCCAGTTGTTGATTTTGTCCATGTAGGCAGAAGAGATTTTATGTTCACTGCCAAAATGTTCAATCAAAAGTGTTTTTGCTCTTTGATAACCCGGTTCAGAGGGCAGATGCTGACAACTTCTTACAATGTCTCTTGGTTGCCCCCTAGTGTACTGTTCTAAAAAGTACAAACAATCACTGAAATTTTGAGTTTTATCCTCAATACAATTTTCAAAGGCTCTGAGAAAAGATTTGAAATACAGGGGATCACCATCAAATACAGGTATATTTCTCATAGGCAGAGCAGAGGCTGTGTTTTGTTGGACCAACAGCGTGGTTATTTCATTTTGACGCTGCATGATATTCAAAATGTCCGGAGAATTGGTGGATTGATTATCGTCACAAACATCTTGCAAACCCAGTGATTGTGTACCTTGCCTTTGAAACACAGGAATGACATTAGGTATGGGTATTTGTTTTACAACATGTTTGGGTTGAACACCAACAGGGACAGAATTTACCAAGCAACTGGAGGTAGGTTCAGAGCTTTTATTGGTGGGCACATAGCGTTCAGCATTCGGATTTAGTTCATATGTCCCTTGAATTTCTGACCTTTTCAAGTAAGAATTCATGCCATCTGATGTTTGAGATGCACATCTTGACACTTTAGAGCCACACTTTGAGCTTACTTCCAGAACCTCCAATTTTGCATTTGTCACCTTTAATTCTGCCTCCAGAGCAAGTTGTTCCTTTTCTCTCCTTAAATGTTCCCGTTTCTTCCGTAAATCCTCTTGTTCAAGTCGTATTTGTTCCTCCTGATCCTCCAAAATATGCCTTTGTTTTAGAGCAGCCATGCGTTCCTGTAACGCTGCTCTTTCTGCTTGCACTAATATTTTTGCAGATGCACTGAATAAATTCTTTGACAGTTTAGAACCAGCATTTGAACACGTTGCAGAACCTTTATTGGATACACTGTCCTCAGGCCCAATATCAGCTGGATTATCAGGTGGTTTAATTGGAAGTTCATATGAATGGCCTGTGTTTGATAACCAACCTTTGACGTCATCAATAAAGCTCGAAAAACACTTTTCCTTTTGTTCAAAATATTTATCTTGTTTCTCCTTCTCATCCTGAGGTATGTCCAGTGACACAAATGACAAATGATGTTGTTTTGCCTCATCAACACATATTATTATTTGATCCAAAAGAGACTTGACTGCATCAATATTGTCTGCAGAATGCATCAACTTATCCATCTGATTCATGTACGATTTGGCTCGTCTGCATTGCATCGATCTCTTTTCCTGACACGTTTGCATAAAAAACATCATTCCTTTAGCAGTAAAACTTGTGCGTCTTCTTGTAGGAAGCGCCGTGTCACTTGTGGCTTTAGATGCAACGTCAGACATTTTACCCTTTGTTGTTGTTGGTCATGTACACACACAGTTGTTTGCCAAGATTGAATAAAGCACATACCTTGTGGAACTTTGTTTGTTGCGGTAGTTGCCTTTGTACACGGAGTTGAATGCACGCAGTAGCTGTTGTTGCGCGCGGCCGTGCGCGTCACCTGTGAAGGCTTTGGGCCTTTGCGAATTCAAATTGCAGCAAATAATATCCTCCACTCCGTAGTGCAGCTCCAGGCTCCAGTAGCTTCACCGTTACCCAGTACGGTGTCCAGGGAAACTTTACACTGTCGGATGGGTCCTATTATCCGATGTTTGCACTGTATCCAGCCCACACCTCCGTCACTCCTAGGCCCTTTCCTTTGTTTGTCTCCCGCATCCAGGTGAGTAATCCACTTTCGAAACGGTAATCCAGCAAACGACAAGTCCAGTATCCACGTAAACCAACGATATATCCAGGGCGGGTTTTTTACTTAATGTAGTGGCTATTTGTCCATAAACTTAAACAAAAACAAATAATAACAAACTTCTCAAATGGCCACTTGAGGCTACGTCATGGTTAGGCTTTACGCAGGTTCAGAGGTACCAAAGCAAAGTGATGTCCATAACAAGATTGAGTTTGAGGAGGTTTATTCACACACATAAGCAAGCTCACAGACATTTCTGCTGCCTCTCTCACGCTGGTAAAAAACCATATGCCCTCGTGCCTAAAGTACCTCCCACCTTGACCTACTTATGCAAATGAACATAACACCATGTGACCAATAAACAACAATACAAGTAAAGCATAAATACAAAATAAACCAAATTAACTTTAACAAGAAAAGAAAAGAAATAAATTAAGCTATAAATTAACTTAAGCCCAAAATAAACAAAAATAAAAATATAGCTCCAATACTATGTATAACATAATAAGATGAGTCCAAAATATGAACGCAACGCGTTTAATTACATGTTAAGCATTTTCTTCCCATATTGAAAATATTTTTTTTGATTGAAACAACTTTTTTGGAATTGAATGATTAAGACACAAATGTCCTACCCATTATATGGTCCAATCAAAAAACAATGTTACTTCAATTAAAAAGTTTGCTTTAAACAAAAAAAAAAAAACGGACTTCTATCAAAGAAAACATTTTCAATCAAAGAAAAGCAGTGTTCAAATGTATTTTTTTGAGTCTCAAATATATTTTTGGACTCAAATACCTTTTTTCTTTGATTGAAAAGTTTTTTTTTTCATTGAAGTGAAGTTTTTTTTTAATTGAAAATATTTTTTTGATTGAATAATAAAGAAAAAAAACTACCTCCATACTGTTTCAGCAGCGAAAATAGTTCCAAACAAAAAATCACAGCAGAACCACGACTACTGTGTACATTTTAGGACATCCTCAGACCTCAGACATATGAAGACAAGGCATCATGCCTCAGACTAAAAGGCTTCAGTCATTGGACAAAACGGCATCGCGCCTCAGACTGAAAAGCTTCAGGTCTCAGGAAAAACAGTGTCAGGTGTCAGGTCTCAATTAGGCGTCAGACGAAACAGCCTCAGACAAAAAGGCATCAGACATAAAGGCATCGGACGAAACGGCATCAAACAAAACAGCCTCAGACAAAAAGGCATCAGACAAAACAGCATCAGACAAAAAGGCATCAGACAAAAAGGCATCAGACATAGGCTAATGGCATCGGACGAAAAGGCATCAGACTAAAAGGCATCAGACTAAAAGGCATCAGACTAAAAGGCATCAGACTAAAAGGCATCAGACTAAAAGGCATCAGACTAAAAGGCATCAGACTAAAAGGCATCAGACTAAAAGGCATCGGGTGAAACGGACTCAGGTGGAGTTTAGAGGTTCGCATTGCCCCGCCCCATATGACGTCACATGCACGCGGTTCAGATCAGATACAGCAACAGCTGATGGAGGAGGTAACCCGTAGTAGTGATATATTTATATATTTGCTTTTATCAGATGTTACACTAATTACAACAGATGAGAACATGCATTTCGCGAGTTTGCACGTTTAAAAAGTTAGATGACATAATTCAACTAGCTATGGCTTGTATGTAGGCAAACTATCGATAGTTTTCACGATCGTGAAGTTAAAGCGTTCTTTCGAGCTATTTGACTGAAATCTCATTTTAATTTTTAATCTAAATGTATTAGTCTAACACTAACAGTTGTTAAATTAAATGATTTTGCCTGGTTCTATTTTAAACTATATTCGTGTTTTTCAGTCAATCAAGAATGGATACAGAGATAAGTTTCCTGCATTTAACTTGGCTTGTGTGTCTATCTAAATATATTATGCTCTAATTGCTAAATGGTATAGGCTACTATCATGTTCTGTTTGCTTAACTACAGAATGAATGTTGAAACTTACTTCAGAATGGGGGGAAAAAAACGTAAGTAATGTGCCTTAACTTATTTGTAGATGAAATGATAAAGTTGCTTTTTGACAGTGGCTTCAAACAAAGAGAAATGTGCTCTTTTCTTGGTGCTTCTGGATACAAAATCAGGTAATCTTTATGCTTAGTTAAGGTTAATCGTACTGCAGTGCCAAGTACTGCTTTGATAATACTGACGTTAAATATACAATATATCCCAATACAAATGAAAAATGTTTACAGCAAGTATTCTTTATCTTGCAGTGAAAGGCATCTAAGAAGATTAATTAAATCACTTGGTTTGAGACGGAGGAGTTTTGAAAGGCCCCATAATGAAATTCATCAAGCTGTAATGGTAATGTCTTCAAGCAGTGTTCCTCAGTGTCCCTGATTTCAGTTCCAATCATTTTTCAAAGCACCTGCAGTCAGCTGCAACAAACTGTCTTAGGTTAGGAAAACCCTTATTGATAGTATTATCAAGGGTTTTCTTAACCTAAGTGTGTTTCAACTGGACAACTGGTCAACTGTGATTTCTATGAAAAGTCAAATATCTTGGTTTGTTGATTCAGGTGCATATTAAGTGTTGAAACTAACCTCTGCAGGAAAAAGCCTCTTTCATAGCAGGATTGTTAACCTACATATAGTGGTAATGTTCCAAATAATATTCATTTAGAGTGAGCTGAGGCGCTGGTCACCTTGTCAAGGAATTCGTGCAATGCACAAACGGGTCCGTGATGTCAGAGGAATCCAGCCTTGCTACAGGTACCAATATGATAACCCTACCTTTTTAGATGTGGTCAAGATTGTGTTTTTAATTAAATACTTCACGAGTTCACACTTACATACATTAGAGGGAGTAAAGTTCAATGCGTATTTGGCGTGCTGTCCGGGGGGAAGGCTCAGAGCTCGGAGTTCGGCCCGAGCCAAGAGTACTCCCCCCCCGTATGTAAATGGTTGGACTAGAAGTGTGGAGAAGGGGTGGTGGAGGGATGCTGCTAAACTATCAACGAATTGAGGTGAGACTGCTGAATATATATATATATATATATATATATATATATATATACACCTCTTATCGTTGATTGCTGAGTGCTCTCCACTTGTGTTAATTATCTGAACGTGCTCCTCCCAAACTTTGTTAATAAAAAACATAATTTAATGTGTTACTTTCTCTGTTATTTCTCTTGGAATGATGTGGCTCTAATAATGAGAGAACTTGATGGTAGTGGTCTTCTTAGTAGATGTCCTGCGAAAAATAGAATTGAACGTAGGAACTACTTCAGCCGTGGACCAAATTACACTTGGCATATTGATGGTAAATATTGTTAAATATTAAATAAATATTAATAAACAGATATTAGTAAAGGGATAGTCAAGCCAAACTCTCTTCCCAATGTCATTTAAAATCCATATTTTTAAAGTGTAGTGAAGCATGAACTAATTATTCAAGTTTTCTGGCTGATGTTTTGATTGAATAATAGATATTTATTGTGATACATATTTTATCATTTGTCATAGGAAATGACAAATTGAAATTCTTTGGAATCTGGGTACATCTTGGTATTGATGGGTATGTTGGAAACTTTTTCTTCTAAAGTGTTTGAAAACTCAGAAGCGAAGACCAGGAGACTCGTGTTTGTATCTTAAGAAGGTTTCTTTATTGAGAAGACGAGCTGTGCGTTGCTGTAGTCTTCCAAGCTCGTCTCGAGTCTGAACTAAGGGAAACGTTCCCTTGCAATTATACATTTAAGGGCAGGGCTTAACATTGTGATGATACAGGTTTAGGAACCGGCCCTATTCTGAGAGTGTTACCAATTCCAATCCAATCAGCATAACTATTCAAACAGTGAAGCTACCAAAGTTTCAGTAATCTGCTTACAATAGAGAGAAACAGGAATAGCAGGCTCGATAGAGAGCAGTATTCTGCCAGATACAGAAAACAGGATTTGCCGGACTCTCTTGCTGGAAAACTGTTTCACTGCAAATATCATCACCATCATAACCTTAAATGCTAAATTCAGTATACGAAACTGTCTCAGTTTATATACTATTGTATTGGAACCTCAATTAAACATTTAATACATTTGTAACACTACAGGTACATATAACAAAGTTCATTGCCTTGTAATTTTAGCTTCTGAGATGTAGTCTAATTTGTTACTTTTTCATGTACTTGCAATTCTCTTAATAGATTTTCTAGGAAAAGTATTTGTCTTAAGGCTGGCACCTCTAACCGACAGCAAACCTTCATTGCAAGGTACTTCTTTGATGCCATTCAGGAACACAGTGGTTCGTATATTTGATGTCTTACAATAGTCATGATAGGAGAGAGCTTCTCATATTTGTCCACAATATTAAACATATTACTTTCATTTACTATAGGTTGCCCAAGATTCATAAGAGCAGACAGAGGAAAGGAAAATCTTCTCGTCGGACAGATGCAAGTGGCATTTCACTTCCGGGAGTCTAGTGATCAAGGACGAGACTCCTTCAGAATGGGCACATCAGTACATAATCAGGTATGTGAGCATAAATGCAGATACAATATATTTTTTGTAACAAGAATATTAACATTTAATATTTTGTTTTATCAGCGAGCTGAATGCTTCAACAGTATGCTGAAGAAAACATGGATCAAAAAATGTCAGGTGACATTTGAGGTGAACTTTTAGTCTATGAACTGGAATTATGGCAAATGCTTATTGATGCAAATTAAAACATTTCTCTAATTTTTTTTTTTTTTTATACCCTTTTTAGGCCATGATGCAGTCTGGCATGCTCGATTTGGACAATCCTGTACACATGTAAGCTAAAACTTGTTGTCAGGCCTCATGTATCTGCTTATATTTTATAAAAAAAACAAAACAATACCTGCTGCTAACCTACAGAAACTGCCTGCAATATACACACCTTCCCCTTCTTGAGCGAGAGCTGAACCCAGAGCAAAGACTGAGGAACACTCATGACATTCGCAAGCAACGGAATGTTCCAGGGCCATTCGGGAAACCAGACCTTCTGTTTATTTCCCCACCCGAAGGTATGCATTTCATCTCAATTAAAATGGTCCAGAAAAGCAGTAGCAACTTCAAAAAGGAATTTGTATCTTCCTGCAGGATTTACTAATATGCTCTGCAAAGTAGATGATGACCTCCTGCAGTATGCAGTATATCTGAGGCTATTCTTCATGATACAAACTTCCCATCATCACCTGACGGGTCTCTCGCAGCTTATCTCATGGTGGTCGAGAAATTCACCACAGTCCTTGAAACAAGAGGCATTTCCATTCCATCCACATTTGCAGAGGCTAATGAAATATACCAGCTACTGGCCAATGAGTCATGGAATTTGTAACTGCTTATCAAACCAAATTCACATATAGATGCCAAATTAATAAAAAAAAAATGCTACTAGGATGCAAAACGGCTTTAATGATGTGAACATGAATTTCAAACAAATAGTAAAACAAATGCATGTTAAGTTAAAGCTTTAAAAGCTTTTTGTTGATTTGACAGTGAAGGCAAGTGAGTTGCATAACATTTGTTGTACAGTAAAGTATTGGTGTTTCACATCGAAACAGTATCGATAAAACTGACAACATGAACATGTTAACTTTTGTACATTCTCCTACACTCACTACCTAAACTAATGAGTAAGTAAAGTATTTCAATGCTTATAGGTGGTTTAAACCAACAGTGATAGAGAGAGAAGGGCTGTGGTTATAAATGTTAACATTTTAACAACAATGGTATTTTTAGTACAAACTGAAAAAGAAATGTTACATTGTCCATGTACAGTAGCTGAGGAAAAGTCTAATGCCGGGCGTACACCAAAGGATTTTCACAGTCCCAGACTAAAGACCGGCAGTCTTTAGGAATCTTACTGGAGTCTCGGCGCGCTCCCGTCATCTCGATCGTTAAATGTGAGGTGATAATCTGCAGTCGGCGACCCGATTTATGCCAGTCTTTCTCTAGTCTTTCATATCAAACATGTTTGATATTATCGCAAGTCTTTAGTCTGAGACTAAAAACTGTGAACCCAAGTCTTTAGATGTGAGCTGATAATCTTATAAAGTCTTTAGGTGTACAGAAAGCATAACCTATGTCAGGTTGAGACAAACCATTACATTTACCATTCATAACCATAACGGCTCTTTAAATCTGGCCCCTCCACTGTTTTTTATGGAAAGCACCACTGAGGAAGCTTCAGGTCTTGATGCTACATCATAGTGCAACATTGTATCAATAAACCTGTACTTTTCGTGTAGATGTTGCAAGGCATGTGGCGGCACCTTTGTTGCCATTAGACTGCACAACTGTCTTTGGTTTTTTACTGTCCATGGCACTGATTTTGTGAAAATCTCCAGGTAAGTTGCTCCAAGAGACCAGATGTCTGAACCTCTGGAAGCCTGTTCAAACTTGACCAGATATTCTGGGGCCATATAAAGAAAGGTTCCTCCCATTGGCCCTATTCTTCCTCCAGTAAGTCTGCTTCCTTGTCGCAGTACAACAGTGTCTCTGATGTTGGCAAGGCCCCAGTCTGTCAGTACAGCCTTTTTTGAGAACTGGTCGATCTGTTTAGAGTAACAAAATAGCTTGAATAATTATTTAATAATAAAAAAGTAATTATATTAATTATTAATTAATTAATTTATAATTATATAAATAATTATAAAAAACAAAATATTAAATCATTTTGTTTGTAACTAGAAAAATAACTTCTTTTTTTTAAAAATACATGATATATTATATTACCAAAACATTGTCTGGCTTTATGTCTTGATGGATGACATTTTTGGAATGGATGTACTCAATGGCCATTGAGATGTCCAGGGCAACAAAATAATTGTCATCTCCTTCAAGCTAACAAAAAATAAAATACAAATTGAAATTACAAACTTATGAAAGGGTTTTACATTCCACCGAAGAGAGATACATATACAAAACAACAAAACTTTCACAGAAAAATGACCAAAATTCAAACTACCACATACAGAGACAATTTTATTAAGGTTATGTTGTCTCCTCTGGTTTGCTATACATATGTTATTGTTTTACAGTGAAGAAAGTTATTACGTGATCAGAACCAACAGGTAGATACGATGTAATCGGCTATGACAAAGTTATTTAGAAATAACAGTTGCCTATGCATAATAAAGATGACAAAATGACTAACTCTGCTAAGTTTTAGCCTGGTTTAACAAACAGGGCTTAGAATCAAATCTAAACTGTTCTCGCTTTATTAGAGGAGAGTTGCCACATCACGCGGCTTTATTGTTTATGCATGCAATGGTTTTTTCACATTTGTCATACTGTATTACAGCATGGTCACAAACATCAGCGTCCACTTTGAAACCAGTCACTTCTCTATATAAACAGGCAATTAAGATATTTGATAAGAAACCTATGATATGGCATCATTGTGATATCATACAAAAGCACAAGCTTTTTACTTTTGAAAATTTTGTAAATTTTAGTATTTTGAAATGGACTTTTAAATGTTTGAACAACTGTGTGTCACCACTATTCTCTGGCCTCATAGAGAGGCGTCAGGGCTCTTTTAGACCTTCAACCAGAGCCTCAGTTAGTGGCGATTGTGTGCTACCAAAGTTTAGGAAATCTTTTGGTCAGTCTAGCTTCTCCTTCAGAGCGGCTACACTATGGAATTATCTACCAATTGGATTCAAACTGCAGAACAATATTAACATCTTTGCCAGAGAGCTCAAACAGTGGCTTAAATCGGCCCAAAGTTGTTCTAATGTGTAAAATGTGCCTTGTCTTGTTTAACAATGTGTTTTTTATCTGTTGTAAAAGCCCCTATGGACAGGTGTTGAAAATTAGCACATGTGCTATTACACTTTAAACAATGCATCTGGTTTGTCCAATGTTATTGCTATGTCCATATTAAATAAATAAATCAATTAATTAATTAAGCCAGGATGAGACCTTAGGTCAATTAGGACATTGAAGTAGCTTTTATAAATATGACTGATTTTAAAAAATGACTGGTCTAAATCTTGAGACAAAACAATGGCATTGACATATTTTAAGATCTGTCAGTGCAAGTTACTATCAGTTAAAACAGCTGAAACATGCTTTAAGACTTTTAGTCCAGGACTAGCTTAAGCCTTGTCCGTGAAACCGGGGGTTTAATTAATTAAAGAAAATAAGGTAACAGAGTGCAGATAACCCTCCCTCTTGTAATGCTTAGTTTTGATTTGACATTTGTTTAAAAAGTATTAGATAAGCATGCATCTTTTTCTTCCCCTATTAAATATTAGGGCAATTTTTCACAAATGTTACATGAAAAATATTACTTTTTTTACCTTAACACAAGAATTGTCATTGTGTAGTGCATCAGCCAGGGTTGTACCATGTATGTAGTCTTTGGCCAGCAGGAAGGCATTGTCCGTACGGGCTGCAGACATGAGTCGAACAATATTGGGATGGCTCAGTCGCCTATAAAATACAACGAAGTGTAGAGGAATTAAGTAAATTATCAAAACACTTATGCACAGCCAAACTGTTACAAAATTGAAAACAATCTAAGTAACACACAGTAAAAAAGCATTATGTTGTTGTTCCAAACTGTTCCATTATCCCCAACTGTTAATTATTATATAAGATTTAAATCAAAAATAAATCTTTAATTAATGATGCGAATTAATCTTACAGTGAGACGAGAATCTCATGCTGGATGTCTTGGTCTGGAAGAGCTGGTGTGTACAGAATCTTTTTTATGGCAGCTGGGGTGTCCTGAAAATAACCTCTATATACTTTTCCAAATGCACCTTCACCCAACAGGCTCTCTGCATTGTAATGGATTAGGGACTCGTCCACATATGGCAGCCTCGGAACATATACTATATGTGATAAAGTTGAGATTGGAAAAAAATGATATAATTGAATGCATTTAACATTAAAGAATCTATCCACTATAATTCTAAATTACAATAAATAAATAAAAACATGTATGTGATGGTTTGCAATATTACTTACATGACGGTAATATGGTGACAACATTGGACGAAACATAAAACACTTGATTTTGTGGACAACTGTGTTCATCTACAGATCCTATGCCTTCTTGCATGCGTTTCTCTGCAACAAGTTCTGGAGGTGTGTAGCCACTTGCACTTTGCTCTGAAAAATCAATCAGATCCCCTTAAAATGGACATTCTGCAGTGATTAAGGCTACTCGTACTTACTTATTTCCACTTAAAACACTAAATTTATACAATTTTCTACACAAGGACAGTTCATTGTGCCCACAGATGTCAAGCTTCAGAAAGGACAAAAACTAGCAATTTAATATACATTTAATTTATGCAATATATTTAAAGTATTCTGGGGTCAGTTGCACCAGCTGTGTAAAATTTTAAACTATTTGAGGTGTAAACAGCACTAGGTTTTTTTGCAATACTAAATTTTACTAATTTAATTTTAATTTTACTAGTTAATACTAAACTAAATATTGGTGATTTTCACTATTACACTTAGTCGTTAAAAAGTAAGCCCACATATGAAGTAGAAAATGATGGAAGCTTTTGACCAGCAGTAACAGTTGAAATACAAAAGCAGACTGACTGAATTAAACTAAGAGCTAATTTTGTATCTCACAGACCGCAATCCTTTTCAAATATGATGATGTTGCCTTTTACATTACTTTATATTATGTAAATATGAGCTTGATAGTGGCAACACTAACCAAATGAAATGCATGATATTTCAACACTACTGTACTGTTTACAAATTTGGAGGTTTACGGACCTTAAAAAAAGCAGTGTATGTAACTAAATTAAATACATCATTAAGGAAAGATATAATGTAATATAATAATGCACCAATTTTGATTGTTCTTGATAATCTTGACCTTTTTGGATTGGATTTGGAGCTCTGTTTAGTCAAAAAGCATATTGGCATTATTGATACATTTTTGTGTTGTAAGCAAATAAGGACATGTTTGAATCTGCTAAATCCGGAAAACAACCACTGATTGAGATTCTGTTCCACGCTAAAACCTATCACATGGCTTTGGAAGACTTGAAATCTAGTGTACAACATGCAAGGAATACTTTTGGTCTTTTCCAAAAAGCATTTGCTACTATAAGCTGAAATTTACATCAAATTTTAATTTGGGGTGAACTACCCCTTTAAGGATTTATCAGCACTAGTGGATCTCACTGCATCTGATTCTGAATTTAGATCTATTATTAGTTGAGGACGTTTCTCTCACTGCATCTGATAAATGAACGAATGAATGAATAAATGATGGAAGGAAGGAATGAATAAAGGAAGGATTAAATAAAGGAATGAATGAATGAATGCATTCATTATGAACCTGGAACTGAATCAGTGCTTTCTGATCAGCACATTGACCTGAACCTAAGCACCTCACTACACTTTGGTCTGTAGGTCTTCCTAAAAATCTGGATCTCTTTGGTTGTAAATCCTACAAACAAACAACCATTAAGATAGATCAGTCTTATCTAAACATCCAAATATTCAACAGTAATTTCAGTAAATTTATTTACAAATATAAATGAGTAAACTGAAGTTACCAAAGATAAGTCCACTTCACTTTCATCAATTCCTTGAAAAAGAAGGGAGCAATACATAAATAAATGGAACACATACTAAACATTATAATCAATGAACAACTATTATGTATTACAAAACATACATGGTATTTAAAATGTCATCAAAACTTATGGTACATACCTGATAATGAGCTGGTTTCATCAAGGCAAATTAAATCTGTAGATACAACATGCAAGTGGTATTTTATTAAGATAAGAGCAAGTTTATAACACACATGACATATAATTTCAACATTATGATACCCATTTCTCTACATCCAATGTAAATTGTTCGCTTCCAGAGGGTTGGGATCTCTGCCACGGATCCAAATTCCTGGTTGAACTGTTCCTTCGTCCACCTCGTCCCATCTGGATTACAGAGGGTAAACACACTCCCCTCTCTCTCTTTATCTGACCAAAAGGCTTCCCGGCCAAGTTTTAGGAGCTCATCATACCCCTCAGTGCCTGTGACAATCATCCGTGGTGGAGCCTCTTCAAGGATGATTTTTTGATTTCTGCCTGGTCTTTTTGCAGTTCTTGGTTTCCACTCCATGGGAGTCATTTTTATCTTGTAACACGAGAGAAATAATAGGTTGGTCTAAGTGATGACATAACTTTAATTTTCCCACACATATGCTATATAAAATCACAATGGTACAACTACATAGCAAAATTTGAAAACTTTTATGCTGGCTTCAGAAAGTTTAAATTAGTTTTGACAGAGTTAAGTTTGAAATGTTTAAACTCGTGAAAGTTTTAAAAGCTCAAATTTTGGATGTATGGATAGGCCAGAGTTTGGAGCTTCTAGCTTGAAAGCCCAAGCTTAGACCACTACAGTTTCTTACAATCGCTATGACAATTTTTTCAATACTTTTAACAAATTTCCTAAACTCTTAACACAGTTAGCACTACATCGGTCTGTGTAAGCTATACTATTAACACATTTCTTGTTGCTTTAACACAAAATGCATACAATTAACACAAATTTAAAATGCTTGAACTTATTTTACACACAAGCTCAAAGACCAAAACAATGGATTTTTACAGGCAAATTTACCAATGCTTTAACACTGTATGTCAGAACAGAAAACACCATGTTCTAAACCTAACCCAGGCTAAAGTCAAGGTAAACAGCTGTTTATTTATTTTTTTTATTTTTTTTTTAATTCTTTATTTTTTAAACATTGGGAACAATACAATAGCCATATTTACATTACCTCATGGTCACAGTTCCAGTCTGTGATCTAGACCAAAGATCTCCATTCCCAACATTCCCATTTTTGTAAATATAATAAGAAACACATTAGAACACAAAACAAAACAAAACAAGGGGTGCATTACTATAAAGCAAGTCTATAATACATATACAAACAAAAGACAACAACACAATTATTTTGTTAATAAATGGTACATAAAATATAGTACAATAAAATCAACCCTTGATTACCACTATCTTGACGACCTTCAGGACAACATTCCTGCATGTTGTGTTTGATTAACATAGGACACCCATTTTGACCATAAGACTACAAATCTATTCATTTGCAAACGGAGTGAAAATGTTAGTCTTTCCATTTGGTAGATTTCATTAACACATTCTATCCATTTTTCCAGAGTAGGGGGATCAGGGAGGAGCCAGTGTCTGGTGACAGTTTTCTTACAGGCTAGAATTAAAATTCTGAATAGATACTTTGCATAATCAGGTCAAAAGTCTGTGTTACCCAAAGTAAAGTTGGTAAACTTGCAGAGTTGGGTATAATGCGTTACAAAGTAACGCGTTACTGTATTCTAATTACTTTTCATGGTAACGCAGTAATGTAACTCATTACATTTTAAATTTATGTAATTTGATTACAGTTACTGATGTCAATAAAATTAAGGTACTTGCGTTACAAATGTATAGTTAAGAAAAAAATATTTAGTAAAATGCATTTCTAATCACGTTTGGCCGGCTGCGTCAGCATGCGCTTAATGAATTACCGGAGAACGCGCTTCATGAGGCACACACACACACACACACACACGCAGCGCTACACGGTTTGGAGCACAGTCTGGCCGTTTCTCAATAGAAGTAGCCTACGCAAACTTCGGACTTGCGTCCTTGGTAGTTCAGACTTGCCAAGTTTGACTCAGGAGAACGAACTCCCGAGGACGCGAGTCCGGTTATTCTGCAAACGGAACCGCAGCGTTCTTGATCGCGTCACTCAGCACGCTCTGGCTACTCCGGTTATCTCTTTATGTAGCTATATTTCAGGCAACAATAAAACGAAATATGGTATAAAGTACAACTCTGTCTCTTTTCGTCAACAATAAAACATGTTATAAAACACAACTCTGCCTCTTTTCATTTAAAAAAATCGTAAACATATTAATGGCCACACAAATGTGGTTCAGGCAACGCGTACGTTGATTATCTTCACTGCATATATTTATAACAACACGATATATAAAACACAGCCCTGCTTCTTTTTGTTTTCATTTTAAAAATATGAAACATTATTGATCATTAAAACTGACATTTAACAAAGACAGGCTTGTCATTTTATTTTATTATACATGTACATACAGTGAAGAGAATGTATAGTAAAATAAATATAAAAAATATTCTATATATTTTAAAATATATAAAATAAAATTACACAACCCTGTCTCTTTTTGTTAAATGTCAGTTTTAGTGCTCAATAATATCCAGTATAAAAGTATAAGTAGCCTAAAAGGTATAAGAAGCTGTACAATTAGAAATAAAGCAAACAGTTCAGTCAAACATAAGTCAGCTCTCTAATAGGCTACAAAGTTAAAGTCACCTCTCGATGCATCCTGGGTAAAAGGGGCGGATCAGGAACACATCAGGGGTCTTGAACTGGACTTGGCTAGATGTGAAATTTGAATTGGAACAGTACTTGGGCAGCGACTGATGACGTTTCACAAGTCCACAAGAACATATTGAGAAACAGCCCTCTCTTCTGTCTCGCATGCGCGGTCTTTCTCGCTCGCTCTAGATTCCGGGAGATTTGAACTAATTTGCGGGCATCAGGGAGCCGCTATCAACATGCGGGAAACTCCCGGAACTTCCAGGAGACTTGGGATGTCTGTATTTTTCAATATTAAATTACGGAAAGAACTGAGTTTCACTTTGTAGTGTATTCTTGTAGTTTTAATAGGTTTTCAAAGTAACTTGAAAGTAAAGTAATTAGTAATCTGATTACTTTTTACATGCAGTAATCAGTAATGTAATCAAATTACAATTTTAAAGTAGTAATTAGTCATTTGTATGGATTACTTATTTTGAGTAACTTACCCAACACTGTAAACTTGAAGGGTATTTTCATGTTGAAAATATTTTCGATATCTTTATGTATCTCTATCCAATATTGTTTTATTACTGGACAATCCCAGAATATATGCCAAAGGTTGGCATCTTCACTTCCACACTGTCTCCAGCACTTAGTCTCCTCCCCGGGAACAGGAATTTTCTGTTTTGGAGTAATAAAAAACCTGATCAAACATTTCCAACCAAATTCCTTCCATGAATGTGAGTTTGTGCATTTCCACTGTGATGTGCAGCAACCAATCCACTCCTCATCAGTTATTTTCATGTTACTTTCCCTTTCCCATTTTGTTTTCACATATAATGTTGAATTTGTTTGTTTATTCATAAATCCCTTATACAGCCGTGAGACAATACCCTTTTTGACTTTTGCCTGGTATGCCATCAATATTTCATGAAGCACTGGTTCCTGCACATCCAGGGACCTAATAACTTCTTGATTGAGATAGTGACGTATCTGTAAATATCTATAAAAGTCCCGTTTCTCCAAATTATGACTTGTTTTAAGTGTTTGGAAGTCTTTCACTTTACCATTATCAGTTAATGAGAAATGTGTTGTTATACCCTTAGACACCCAGTTCTGGAATCCAACATCTGTTTGATTGGGCTTGAAATCAGGGTCATAGGCACACCACCTTATTATCTTCAGATTATCGTGTAATTTATATTCATGTTTAACCTCCGTCCAGATTTTTAATTGTGATTTTATCCAAGGGTTTTCAACCTTGCATAAAGTCCTTTCTAAGTCTTTATTTCCCAGTATTGCCAGTAAAGGTGGTTCTGACATAAGAAGTACTTCAATGTCTTTCCACCTAGCACTGTAGCTTGTATTACATAGATTCATCAGGGGTTTCATTTGTGCAGAGTAGAAATAATTTCTAAGATGTGGTACAGCCATACACCCGTTTTCTTTGGAGAGCTGTAAAGTTTTAAATCTGATCCTCGGGTTTTTTCCTAACCATATAAATCTAGAAATCATTTTGTCCCACTCTAAAAATTGCTTTTTTGTAATTTCTGCCGGGAGAGCTTGGAACAAAAATAGAAATCTTGGTAATAGGTTCATTCTTACAGATTCAATTCTTTGAATTAGACTCATGAAGGGGGTGATGGTCCATCTCTTTATATCAAGTTTTATTTTATTCAAAAGATCATCATAGTTACACTTATATAGCTATAATGGTTATATCTTTGGGGATTAAGATACCTAGGTATTTTAATATGGTCCGGTCTCATTTAAGATTTAATTCATCGCTTATTGTTTTTGGAGGATTATAATTAAATGTCAATATCTGTGTCTTGTTTACATTTAATTTATAACCAGCATAATCCCCAAAGCTACTTAGAGTCTGAAATAATTTTGGCGTATAGCGCCACCTTGTGTACGTCACCGGAAATATTTATACCTTTTATACTGTTTGTTTGCCTTATTAATTGAGCTAACGGTTCTATATAAAGGGCGAAGAGTAAAGGGGAGAGTCCACACCCTTGTCTTGTCCCGCATTCCAATTCAATAGTATTTGATAAGCGACCATTTATTTTTATCTGCGCAGTTGGTTTTGTGTATAGTGCCCCGATTACTTTAACAAAATCTGAATGAAATCCGAATCTCTCCAGTACTTTATACAGAAAAGCCCAGCTTACGGAGTTGAAAGCTTTTTCAGCGTCAAGGCTGATCACTGCAGCTTGTGTTTGATGTTTTTTAATATGGTTCAATATGCACTCTTAACCCGAATTAGTTGACTTTACTCGCAAATCGCGTGGAAACCCGTTGCCTTAACATGTTTAGTTTCAGTTTGTGTAAAAACTAAAGTGGTATGAGTTGTATTAACATGGAACCCTTAGTTTTTACACAAGCTGAAACTAAACATGTTGAGTTGTATTAACATGGAACCTTAAGTTTAGTATTTATATTTATTAGTAGTGTGTTCTCAAAATCATTAGATAAAACTAGCTATTATGACTTGTTATTGCTACTCATCATTTAACACAATTACTGTATTTTCCACTAATTTAATTAGCTTTTGATTTTTAAAACAAAAATATGTTATAAAACATTTTCAATTAAATTGGATGGATGGAAATAAAGAAACACCTCTTAATGCTTCCATGCATTTTATTTTATTTTTAAATGGCAAAACACAGCCAAACATCAGGTAAACATCAACAATCAAAACATCAATTATCCAATCTAAAATGATGAATCTTAAAAAGGTCATTTCAAATCATTGAAACAATTGTGTGTGGGTGTTGTATGTGTTTGTGTGTGTGTGGGTGTTGTCCGTGTCTGTGTTGTTTGTGTGTGTGGGTGTTGTCCGTGTCTGTTGCCGTGTGTGTTGTGTGTGTGTGGGTGTTGTCCATGTTGTTTGTGTGTGTGGGTGTTGTCCGTATGTGTTGCCCGTGTCTGTGTTGCAGTGTGTGTGGGTGTTGTCCGTGTGTGTTGCCCGTATCTGTGTTGCCGTGTGTGTGGGTGTTGTCCGTGTGTGTTGCCCGTGTCTGTGTTGCAGTGTGTGTGGGTGTTGTCCGTGTGTGTTGCCGTGTGTGTGGGTGTTGTCCGTGTGTGTTGCACGTATCTGTGTTGCAGTGTGTGTGGGTGTTGTCCGTGTGTGTTGCCCGTGTCTGTGTTGCAGTGTGTGTGGGTGTTGTCCGTGTGTGTTGCCTGTATCTGTGTTGCAGTGTGTGTGGGTGTTGTCCGTGTGTGTTGCCCGTGTCTGTGTTGCAGTGTGTGTGGGTGTTGTCCGTGTGTGTTGCCGTGTGTGTGTGTGTTGTCCGTGTGTGTTGCCCGTATCTGTGTTGCCGTGTGTGTGTGTGTTGTCCGTGTGTGTTGCCCGTGTCTGTGTTGCAGTGTGTGTGTGTGGGTGTTGTCCGTGTGTGTTGCCGTGTGTGTGGGTGTTGTCCGTGTGTGTTGCCCGTGTCTGTGTTGCCGTGTGTGTGGGTGTTGTCCGTGTGTGTTGCCCGTGTCTGTGTTGCCGTGTGTGTGTGTGTTGTCCGTGTGTGTTGCCCGTGTCTGTGTTGCAGTGTGTGTGTGTGGGTGTTGTCCGTGTGTGTTGCCGTGTGTGTGGGTGTTGTCCGTGTGTGTTGCCCGTGTCTGTGTTGCCGTGTGTGTGGGTGTTGTCCGTGTGTGTTGCCCGTGTCTGTGTTGCCGTGTGTGTGGGTGTTGTCCGTGTGTGTTGCCCGTGTCTGTGTTGCCGTGTGTGTGGGTGTTGTCCGTGTGTGGGTGTTGTATGTGTCACAAATTTACAAGATAAAACCATAGATGTCCCCTGAGTGGTAAATCCATAAACAAAATAAAATTTACCAGAAACACCCACTCAAATGTACAAGAAAACGCAAACAAACAGGATCTGTTTCATCTGCCTAAATGAAGGGAGGACAGAGCATGAACCAACAGACTATCATATCAGAACAATCTACATAGACTGGTGAAGAACTGGAACAATAATGTCTTAGGCCTATGTCTTTCTGCTACAACTCCTCTCAGTTTTAATTTTCACACAAGTCACATCCTTCAGCATGATTCCTACAGCATTTAAGTGTGTCAGTGTTGTTTGTGTGTGTTGTGTGTGGGTGTTGTACGTGTGTGTCTGCGTTTTACGTGTGTCTGTTCGTCCGCTAGTTTTACAGAAAATAAAAAGGTTTACCCCACAGGTAAGAATGTATTTTACTAGTGTGGCAAAAAGAAAAATGTAGTCAACAGCTTCTTACAGTAGACTTGACCTCTCTTTTTACATTGCGAGCTGATTTTTCAAAGTCTGTATCTTTGGCTTTAGGTCAGTGTGGCCTAACAATAGCAATACCTGTTGGATGAACTGAAATGTGAGCTTCATGGTCTTGGGGTAGTTAAGATGGAGTGCATACATGAGTCCAAACAGAATGCACATTGCTTTTGGCATATCTTGAATGTTCTCCATTACAACTTCTCCCTCAAATGATGATTTTCAACGAGGCTGGACTGAGATGCTGGGAAGACGTGAGCACAGCACCTTCACGCTCAATAAGAAGTATCCCAACGTCAAGGTCATGAAAATAATCATCATCATCAGATTCCTAAATAAAGAATAACAGAAGAGCACAATCATTACATTATATTTCTCATTTGAAAAACAACTTTAATCAATATAAGAGTGTCATGGTGAAAAATAAATAATGGTAAAAATTATAAGAAAGCAAGAGCTTACTTACAAAGCCTGCTTTGAAGTTTGTGGGGTTGTCCCCAAGGATGATAGGAAGCCCTCTGAGCACTTGTGTCCGGATCGCAGTTGGCTCTGTAGTCTTTTGAGAATTAAACACAGTACAACAAGTTAGCTAGCTAAAATAAAAAAACAAATAATGATCTATAAGAAAGCTTAAAAAAACAAGCAATGTTTTGATTGAATTATACAACTAATAGAGTAGCATTGTGATATGATGTTTATACAAAACCTGAGAAAAACAACGCCATGTACAGAATGTGTATGGACTTACATTGGTCTGTTGTGAAATCTGTGTCAACAACTGTCCAACATTCCCTCTCTTGGATTGAAATAACTCGAGGAGACGAGGACTGTGCCGGTCGATGCTCTCATAGAACTCCTGTTTGAGGTTCTTGCCCACAATCCTGTTGAACTCCATGAACACCTGAAAAATACAGAGAACAAAAAAAATGAACTTAGATAAACTGAACTATACAAGGCAGCTAAGCCATCTGCAAAGTAGTGCTGAAAAACATCAAAAGTTCTACCATAGTTTCCGTGTTTTAAACGATAATGTTTTAAAAGGTAACCCCTTTTCTCACACATAAACTCACAGTACTTACACTTCCACAGCATCCTAACACCACAAGGATCTGTAAAAATAGAAAACAAGAAAACGTTTAGCTCAACGACTCAGTTCAACAATGTCACTGTTAAATACTATAAGGTAATCCGGTTGTTAAGTCGTGACGTAACCACTCTCCGATAATACTGTTTCCGGGTCCAAAGGCCGGGTCCTCTCTACCTACCTACCGGTTTCGCCCGAGTTTTAACGTGTTCCCGTGTTGTTTAAATAGATCGGAGTTAAAAAAACAAGTGACATTCAACTGTCATTCTACCGCTTTCCCTGTGACGAGAAAGATAAGAGAAAATGGCTGCAGTTGATAAGGTAAGTTACAAATCTTAAACGAATGAAGAAACTTTGGCGCCAGTGGGTGCTATCCCTTAATCCCTAGTGACACCCACTGGCACTGAAGCGAAAAAAGCCCTTTAAGAAAAGGGTTTATGTAGTCTAGGATCTGGAGTGGACGAGCGGAGCGCTTGGGCCCGGAAGAGGCTAAACGTCACGCGTGACGTCAGACTTAACAACCGAATAGAACCGAAACGACGCCTGTTTTACAGAGAAAACCAGCATGTGTCAGCTTCGTGGTGTTTTGTCTTTGCACACCAGTGTCTGACGCGGCGTGGAAATTGCCAATGTTAATCAGGTCATATGTATTCACTTGCCACATACCGAATTATTTCCAATTCCCCCAAAACGTTGTTGAAATATTTTGTCCCATTGCTTTTATGGACTCATTATCTATGGGCTTCTCCCTTGACGGGACGTCCCCCCGATTGCCTGCGAGCTTCTCCTCCTGTCTATACGGTAATGTCTCTATTGTGCGACATAAAGTCGCGTGGTTATGACGCAATCGTTAGCCTGTTTTTAACAAAAACGGCTTGTACGGGGCCATAACGTAAGATACAAAGTAATGGAGCCTTTTATACATTGTCGTGTTTCTTTAGAAATAAATAATGGACAAATGAAGTCTTTGGCCGCCTCAGATGTAAAGTTATTCGCTGTCAAAGTGACGCCAAAATGAATGGGAGTCAATGGAATGCTAACAGCAGGTGAAGTTCTGCTACAATGGCGGCTCCCGCGAGGCTTCAACTTCCGGCTGATGGATTACCCCCTTGGTCCCGCCAGGTGTAGAGCCTCTTGGACGCACGTTAGACGCGCGGGTCTTTTCACGTGACCAGGCAGGTTTTTGAATTAGCCCCTCCCCTTCCTTATGAAACTAAACATACCAAGTTATCTCTACTAAACATGATTAGTGCAATTAATCTTTCAGCTAAATAGTACAAACAACTAATGTTGTTTAGTAATGATAGCAGGTTTTGACAAAACATAAAAGAATAAGTAATGATCACTCGTAAGTTTAATTAGAAACAAAATCTGGGTTTACAGTGTGTGTAATGTACGCCTTATATTATCATGAGTTTGTCTTTGTGAGATAAAACCTGTCTGATCAGTAGAAATTAGTTGTGGAAGTATCTCTTCAATTCTCTTCGAAAGAATTGATGTGAAAAGCTTGTAGTCAATATTAAGAACAGAAATAGGTCTGTAATAACTACAATTAAGCCGGTCCTTTCCCTCTTTGTGAATTACCGATATAGTAGCCTGTTTCCATGATGGTGGCATCTTACCCTCTTTTAGAGCCAGATTAAATATTTGAAGGAGGAATGGTGATAGCTCCAATTTAAATGTTTTGTACCATTCGGAAGTAAATCCGTCTGGGCCAGGAGATTTGTTTACTTTAAGCCTTGATATGGCACAGGATAGTTCCCCTTCTGTAATATTAGCCACAAGCTTTTGATTTTGATCATCCGACAAAACAGGTAAATTAAGTTGGTCAAGAAAGCCCTTGATTTGTTGTCCATCTTTTAACTTTGGTTGTGTGTATAATTGTTTATAATAACTCTGAAAGGCCTGTTTAATTTCACTTTGTTTATAAACGCATGTCTTAGAATTTGGGTCTCTTATTTTACATATTGTATTATCTGTTTGTTGCTTTTGTAATTTGCTCGCTAAGAGTTTAGCAAACTTAGCACCAGATTCATAGTATTTTTGTTTGGTATAAATCATCTTCTTTCGTATTTCTTGTAAGTATAGTGCATTAATATTATTTCTCAATATTTTCAGCTTAATATTAAGCTCCGGTTTTAATTCTCTCTTATGTTTTCTCTCCAGCTCGTTCAACTCCCTATTTAACTCTGATAATCTAGATTGCCTAGCTCTCTTTTTCTGGACACAGAAGGATATAATTTTACCCCTCATAACCGCTTTCAGTGTGTCCCAGACGATTTCTGGGCTCACCTCACCATTAAGGTTTTCTTTTAGGAACATTTTTATGTCAGATTTGATTATTTTGGTAAATTGTAGATCGTTCAGTATACTTGTATTCAACCTCCACTGTATGTTTTTGAAATCGTCATTTATTTCTACGTTTAGCAATAGGGGAGCATGGTCAGAAAGGTCAATGTTTCCAATCTCGCAGTTACATACCCTATGGCGATCCCTTTTAAAAATAAAAAAAATAATCAATTCTAGAGTATACTGTATGTGCATGGGAAAAGTGGGTATAATCTCGGCTTGTTGGATATAAATCCCTCCAAATGTCCACAATACCATATTCTGACATGAGGATCTTAATTTTCTTCTGCAAAGACGTTTGGGGAATTTGTCTTGAGGAGTCAAGCCTAGAATTAAGTCGTACATTCCAATCCCCTCCACAGATAAGTATACCAGTTGATTGTGCCATTAAATCAAATAATTTTCTATAAAATGAAATGTCACTGTCTGGGGGAACGTATACATTAAACAGTGTTATTTGGACTCCATCTATTCTACCAGTTATCAGTGAGAATCTCCCTTCTTTGTCTGTAGTTTCAGAGATAAGTTCAAATGGGACTCTTTGTGATATTAGAGTGGCCACACCCCGCCTATGACCTGATTTATAGGACGAGTAATATATTTTAGAAAAACCCATCCTTTTAATTTTTCATGTTCCAATGAATTAAGATGTGTTTCTTGTAACATAGCAATTTGTACTTTTTCCTTTTTCATTTTAGACAATATTTTATTTCTCTTAGTGGAGTTAAGAACTCCATTCACACTGAATGATGCAAATTTTAGAATATGTTTGTCAACCATGGTTTCCTATGTTTTTAACTAAAAACATCTCCATACAAAACCAATAAAAGTAATGCACACCCTCAACAAGAACAAATAAAACTTGAACAAACTAAAATATGGTGAAATCTTTAACGGAAATATCGAAATGTAATTTCTTTGCATAAGGTTTGCTTCCAGATCAGAGGTTCTAATGAACTGAAGCTTTAAGGGGCTCGAGATGTTAGAGCACCTTTCAGGGGAAAGCCCGCTCATAACGTAGCGTGGGGTCCACTGTGTTGGATGCATTATGATTTTGGCCAGTCTTCAAAATGCTTGTATGCCCCGACATTTTAGTTTACAATTGAAGTTCGGAGTAAAACGAGAGCACAATTAAAACTAAAAGGACAACTTCTATTATCTTATTCGAACAAGCATCCGTCTAGATGCGTCCTATGGGGAATCACTTATCTGTAGGGGGTAGACGTCTGAATTCCTGCAACTTTTCTTTAAACCGCTGCCGGGGCTCAACATCCTCCTTGGGGCACGCGCCGCTCGGTGTTACTGCGTCCTGGACTCCGGCCACTTGCCGAGGTGAAAGCAGTCGTTGTTCCTGCTGGTACGGGCTGACTGAGGGACGGATAACTTTGACTGGGAGCCCCCGTGATGCCATGTCTGACGTTGCCTCCGCCGCGGTCTGGTACAGGCAGGTCTCATCTCCATAGAAGACGCGTAGTTTTGCAGGGTAGGGAGTTTGGAACTTAATTTTTCTCTCCTTCAATATCTTCTTTGCTTGATTGTACTCCGCACGTTTCTTGATAATAGCTGGTGGGTAATCGTGGTCCACGTAGAAGCGGTCATTGTTGTATTGCACTTGTCCCTTCTGCCAAGCTCTACGGATAACTTCTTCTTTGACTTTGTAACTCGCAAACTTGACGATGATGGAGCGAGGCTTTGGCTGCACGTCAGCGGGCTTAGGGCCAAGGGCTCTGTGGGCTCTTTCAATGTTGATCTGAGCGTCCTGGGGGAAATCCAGGCAGTCCCGAAGCAGTTTATCTATGAAACCTTCGATGTTATTGTCTTCAGCCCCCTCGGGAATACCGTAAATCCTTATGTTTTCTCGGCGTGCACGTCCCTCTTGATCAATAAGTTTAGCCTCCATATTGTCCTGGCGTTGTAAAAGTTGCGTAAGTAACGATGACGCCGCCTGCATGGCCGTTTCCACCTCCTCAATTCGACCCTCAGCTTCATCCAACCGATCACTTGTCTTGTGCAAGTCTTGTTGTATCTCCGAGAGCTGTTGCTTGTTGTCACGTCTAAAATCTCTCAGTTCGGCTAGTACCTTCTCCAAGCTAACCTCCTCCATTTCTTGTCCCTCGGCCTCGTGGTCGTGTACCGGGGAGCAGTTTCGGTTGTCCTGCTGTAAATCCTCAGTAATAGGTGCTGTGCCCGTCGCCTTTCTCCTCCTTGTGACAACCCTAGCTTCCATCTTTAGTAAAATTTCACTTATGGTCAAATCTCAAAAGTTTTAGGGTTGTTTTTAGAAAAACCGTCGGAGAGCATTAAAGTTACGCAGCCATCTTGGTCACAACCCGGAAGCCCCCCAAACAGCTGTTTATATTGTGAATTGAAACACAAATATATCCCCTGTATTTTATTCTATTGTTACTGAGGAACAGCTGATTGAATTAAGCAAATATATAAATTTATTTTTATTTATTGCAGCAATTCTGTGTCTGTCTTCGTTGTTTCATTACAGTAACCGTACATTCTATAAAGCACTCTGAGACGGGTCTTTCTTTATTGAATTTCTGCAGCAAAAGACCTAAACCCAACAAAACAAAAATGTAGAGAGGCTTCAAAAGAAACTGCAGTGCAAAACACAAACTATGATCAATACACTATACTGTCTGTTGTATAAGTGCATACCTGACACATAAAATAATGCAGTTTCTGTAATTCCATCTGATGTTAGTGTTTTTATGACATTGTGCAATGATTGACTAAATCTTCCTGTTGGACGAGAACATATGTTAGTGTTTTGAAAAATGATTTGATTTTGAGACATGTTTGCAGTGTTTTGGTAGACATAGTGTATTGTTGCTAGTGTATTATTGTATTTTGAAAATTAGTGTTGGAGTTTAGTTTACAATGTGTGATTTTGAGCATGAAATTAACTGTTTTGCCAATTGTGTGTTGTAGGTGTGTTGGTGTGTTAAGACTTTAGGAAATTTGTTAAAAGTATTGAAAAATTTGTCATAGCGATTGTAAAAAACGGTAAGTCTAAGCCCAAAATTAGAGTCAGACATTTTAGTCTCAGAATAATAATAATAAATGTAAATAGCATTTTAGTAATTTGGCTTTCTCAAACCAATTTAATAATAATTAGATGCTTAACTAGTAAATTAGTAAGTTGGCTTTCTAAAGCCGACTTAATAATTGCAGCAACTAACCTTTAAAAGGGGTTTTCCTTTTTGACGGAGAGGAAACTGGCATTTCTTCACCTGTGGTTTCATTGACTGTTTTGCTTTGGTAAAAATATGTGCCGCATCTGTAATACAGACATAAGATTACCGTTAAACTATCCTTTTGAAATGAAAGAATTGGCAACCAAGCAAACAAAACAACTCTTTTATAATGACAGTAGAATTTACTTTCCTTGGCACCCTTGGTAAATATGAGCAAACCAGGGTATGGGAAAATGTGTGTGTATCATTTATTCAAAGTATTCACAAAATATGTAACCCTTAATCATATAAAAAAAAAAATGTGTTACTCAAATATATTTGTGTGCCTTCCTTTTCCTTTAATGCTTTGTGTAAGCCCGCTTTGTCAAAATAACAGCTCTGAATTGTCTGTAGAATGCATGACAAGGTATCTGAGACTATTCCTCCATTCTTTAGATTCAGAGGTCTAATGGACTCATTTCGTCAGGTTTTAGATCAGAATAACGAAAAGGAATGCCATGACCTCTTTAAAGGTTAAAGACTAGGCCCATTTTGCTCATGTTTACCAAAGGTGACAATATTCTGTAGGATTCTATACATTTTCTTACCCATGAATGCCTTCTGATTTTTTACTTTGCTTGTCTCTAGAATGTTAAAGAGAAAAACTAAATATATAGGCTAGAAGAAAATTAATTAAATAAATGTAAGTATTTTAAATATATAAAGATAAAGAACAGGATATCTGATGTTCCTTCTCCTGCACTATGTTCCTCTCCTCCACTTAATAAATGCTTGACTCTGGCATCAAAGCCCTTTTGTGTCAGCTCATCTACAAATCAGGAAGAAGTAAATACAATTTGTATAAGTTTCCATTCTATGCACATGTAATGATAAAATATCCTTATTAAAATATCATAAAACAGCCCATTACATAGCATTATCCAGTTGTTGTCTTAGACTGTCATAAGCCTTCACCTTATCCATATTTCTGTTCTGAACGTTGTAATACAATATGACGTTAGCATATTATCAGAGGTGGAAATAGCTGATTTAGTGATATTCACTGAGCGGACTGACGTCTGGGGTGAGGGGAGATGGTACCTACTCTCAATGATCTTTCAGATGCAATTAAATATAAAAACGTGTATTAGCCTATCTATAATAATATATAACAATATAAAATAATTCACTTATTTCCATCCGTCACCATCCCTCATTTCCAGCCTTATTAGCCTACTTGCTTTTGATGAGTCTAACGCTATTGATTTGTTTTAAAAATGTTTAAAAGAAGTTTTAATCAAGCAGTCTAATAGCTCGAAAGAACGCTTTAACTTCACGATCTTGAAAACTATCGATAGTTTGCCTACATACAAGCCATAGCTAGTTGAATTATGTCATCTAACTTTTTAAACGTGCAAACCCGCGAAATGCATGTTCTCATCTGTAAGCTATACAATGTAATTAGTGTAACATCTGATAAAAGCAAATATATAAATATATCACTACTACGGGTTACCTCCTCCATCAGCTGTTGCTGTATCTGATCTGAACCGCGTGCATGTGACGTCATATGGGGCGGGGCAATGCGAACCTCTAAACTCCACCTGAGTCCGTTTCACCCGATGCCTTTTAGTCTGATGCCTTTTAGTCTGATGCCTTATAGTCTGATGCCTTTTAGTCTGATGCCTTTTAGTCTGATGCCTTATAGTCTGATGCCTTTTAGTGTGATGCCTTTTAGTCTGATGCCTTTTAGTCTGATGCCTTTCAGTCTGATGCCTTTTTTCTGATGCCTTTTAGTCTGATGCCTTTTAGTCTGATGCCTTTTAGTCTGATGCCTTTCAGTCTGATGCCTTTTAGTCTGATGCCTTTTAGTCTGATGCCTTTTTTCTGATGCCTTTTAGTCTGATGCCTTTTAGTCTGATGCTGTTTTGTCTGATGCCTTTTCGTCCAATGCCTTTATGTCTGATGCCTTTTTGTCTGAGGCTGTTTTGTCTGATGCCGTTTCGTCTGATACCTTTTAGTCTGATGCCTTTTTGTCTGAGGCTGTTTCGTCTGATGCCATTATGTCTGATGCCTTTTTGTCTGAGGCTGTTTTGTCTGATGCCGTTTCGTCCGATGCCTTTTAGTCTGATGCCTTTTAGTCTGATGCTGTTTTGTCTGATGCCTTTTACTGTGATGTCTTTTTTCTGATGCCTTTTAGTCTGATGCTGTTTTGTCTGATGCCGTTTCGTCCGATGCCTTTATGTCTGATGCCTTTTTGTCTGAGGCTGTTTTGTCTGATGCCTTTCAGTCTGATGCCTTTTTTCTGATGCTGTTTTGTCTGATGCCGTTTCGCCCTATGCCTTTTAGTCTGATGCCTTTTAGTCTGAGGCTGTTTTGTCTGATGCCTTTTAGTCTGATGCCTTTTAGTCTGATGCTGTTTTGTCTGATGCCTTTTAGTCTGATGCTGTTTTGTCTGATGCTGTTTTGTCTGATGCCTTTTACTGTGATGCCTTTTTTCTGATGCCTTTTAGTCTGATGCCGTTTTGTCTGATGCCGTTTCGTCCAATGCCTTTATGTCTGATGCCTTTCAGTCTGATGCCTTTCAGTCTGATGCCTTTTAGTCTGATGCCTTTTAGTCTGATGCCTTTTTTCTGATGCCTTTTAGTCTGATGCCTTTTAGTCTGATGCCTTTTTTCTGATGCCTTTTAGTCTGATGCTGTTTTGTCTGATGCCTTTTCGTCCAATGCCTTTATGTCTGATGCCTTTTTGTCTGAGGCTGTTTTGTCTGATGCCGTTTCGTCTGATGCCTTTTAGTCTGATGCCTTTTTGTCTGAGGCTGTTTCGTCTGATGCCATTATGTCTGATGCCTTTTTGTCTGAGGCTGTTTTGTCTGATGCCGTTTCGTCCGATGCCTTTTAGTCTGATGCCTTTTAGTCTGATGCTGTTTTGTCTGATGCCTTTTACTGTGATGCCTTTTTTCTGATGCCTTTTAGTCTGATGCTGTTTTGTCTGATGCCGTTTCGTCCGATGCCTTTATGTCTGATGCCTTTTTGTCTGAGGCTGTTTTGTCTGATGCCTTTCAGTCTGATGCCTTTTTTCTGATGCTGTTTTGTCTGATGCCTTTTAGTCTGATGCCTTTTAGTCTGATGCCTTTTAGTCTGAGGCTGTTTTGTCTGATGCCTTTTAGTCTGATGCCTTTTAGTCTGATGCTGTTTTGTCTGATGCCTTTTTGTCTGAGGCTGTTTTGTCTGATGCCTTTTTGTCTGAGGCTGTTTTGTCTGATGCCTTTCAGTCTGATGCCTTTTTTCTGATGCTGTTTTGTCTGATGCCGTTTCGCCCTATGCCTTTTAGTCTGATGCCTTTTAGTCTGAGGCTGTTTTGTCTGATGCCTTTTAGTCTGATGCCTTTTAGTCTGATGCTGTTTTGTCTGATGCCTTTTAGTCTGATGCCTTTTAGTCTGATGCTGTTTTGTCTGATGCCTTTTACTGTGATGCCTTTTTTCTGATGCCTTTTAGTCTGATGCTGTTTTGTCTGATGCCGTTTCGTCCGATGCCTTTATGTCTGATGCCTTTTTGTCTGAGGCTGTTTCGTCTGACGCCTAATTGTACGAGACCTGACACTGTTTTTCCTGAGACCTGAAGCTTTTCAGTCTGAGGCGCGATGCTGTTTTGTCCAATGACTGAAGCCTTTTAGTCTGAGGCATGATGCCTTGTCTTCATATGTCTGAGGTCTGAGGATGTCCTAAAATGTACACCGTACACGGCACATCTCACAGGAACACTCAACCTGTTTTCATTACTGAATGATTCAGCATTTTGAACGAATCGGTTGAGTCAAAGATTCAATGACCCATTCATAAACATCTGTCTCATACTTGAATGAATCAGCCGTTTGAACGAATCGTTTGATTGAATGAATCAATGACTCACTCATTAAGACGGCCGCCTGCCACCACCGACTGGCGGTTTAGTGTTATGTTTAAAAGTAGTATCATTCTTTCCAACGTTTCTTATTTGTATATTTAAATCAATTTCATAATATTATTTTATGCAATTGTAATTTTTCAGTGTAAATGATTTAATTTGATCAGCCCTACCTAGGGTAACAGCCCTATAGTGTCTTATTATTCTAAATAATTGAATTTATTGATACAATTTAGGAATTTAAAATGAAAGATGAAGCATACATTTAATAAGATTGGGGGAGGAGATGCCCTTTAAAGATGCAGATATTACAATATGCCGATTTAAATATCAAAGCTGATTGAACACTGATGAGAATATTGCTTCAGAATAAATTAACACACGAAAAAAAAAAAAAAATCCGGACAAGCAACTTTTTTACTCGGACAAGTGAATGACAGATTTACTTGTCCGAAGGACAAGCACATGAAAAGGCTTAATGTCGAGCCCTGAAAATGTCCTAGCCTACATAACCTAATGTGAAATAAAGAAAAAACGTTTTTATTCAAGTGTTTTTGACCATGATTTATTAGCCAAAAGTACATGATTTAACACCTAGTTCACAATTCTTATATATTGGAATATTATATGGTCAAATGTTTTACGTGAAGAGAGAAAATCACGTAGATCAATGAGCAATTTTAAGAGAATATTTAAAATGAATATATTGAATGGATACGAAAATGACTCGAGGGGATAATATTTTATACTGACAGTAGGTTGGGCTTATACTAATAAGTCTGTTTTGGATGGGTTATTATTATTATTATTATTATTATTATTATTCGGTTTGATGTAGATAGAAGGAAACGAAGAAGGAATTTTTTTTTGTAAATGTGTACGTTTATGCATGTGTGCACATGTGCCTATTTGAATCACTTTTAATAATTTTGGAAGATTGTGCTGAGATGTACAAATTATTTATCTGATATTTTTGATTGTATTACATGTGTGTGTGTGTGTGTGTGTGTGTGTGTATATATATATATATATATATATATCAAACATGTTCAAAATAAGCTAAACTAACTAACTAAAATTAATATGAACTGCAGATAGGGTAATCAAACGATTACAATCCAAAAGTAGGCTATATTTTAATGTCGATTTTAGCCACTTCTTTTGTCAGGCCTATAATGTTTTAATGTAAGATGTCATGTTGTAATTATATAGCGTAATATGTTATATTAATATTATTGTAATATACTATTTTTTGATTGTTTTATGCTTTATTGTCATTGTAATATATTAATATACATTATATTATGTTATTACTATACTATACGATTTGATTTCCAAAACACACACACACACACACACATACAAATGCGTCATTGACCGTTCGAGATTAGCTTGATTGCGCTTTATGATAACACCTGGCTAGTCAAAACCCTCATTTCTGGAGAGCCGTGATACTTCGACGTTGGAAACTTCTGATCATTCAAGACAATTATTGTGTTATAGGTGGTATTTGTTAATTCAGTGTGTTAACTGTTTGTTGCCTTTTTTTTCTTTTTCTTTTTTTCTCGTAATTTCATCTTCCCATTTACTTCAATTTACTTGTTGCTAACATATTGTCCCTCGTGCGAAAATGACTTGCTGTGTAGCATACATGTGTTCTAAGAGACAAGTTTCTTCTTCCGAGTTAAGCTTTTTTAGGTAAGTCTACTGTCTCCATCAGTATAATGCAAGATTATGATTATTTGAATCATCATTATATAGGCCTAAGCAGAGGTGTAAAGAGTAACGTTACCTGAAAACCATACTTGAGTAAAAGTACAGTAAAAGTCTTAGAGTATCTGATTTCAACAGTATTTAAGTATTTTACTTATAGTATAAGACATGCAGGTGAAAGAAACAATTGATTTGTAAGATGAAATAATCATGTTTATTTTCTAAAATGAAAATAAAGAAAGGAAGGAGTCCGTGCCATCGAAGTCCACCCCAGCCAAACCAGAGAACCTTGTCCGCTAGGCCAAGATTGGCCCCTATGGTCTCTCTGGCCCTCTCTTCCCCACGACGAATGTCACTGATGCACATGATCCAAATCACTGGACCTGTTAATAGCATACAGCAATCACAATCAAAACATTGTTTTGTCAGTGTCAGTAAACAGATTTTAACACACACAAGTTACTTGTCTCAGGCCATTGATTTCTTTCTATCCTAACAAAACAGAAACAATGACAATATAGGTATTATACAAGGTTCATTTATTATTTTATTCTCTTACGGTCAATGTGTTGCTTTCCATATTTTACACTATATTTCTTAATTATACTACAGATGAAACTCGAAAAATTAGAATATCGTGCAAAAGTTATAATTTTGATGATTATGGCTTACAGCTTATTAAAACCCCAAATTCAAAATCTCAGAAAATTAGAATATTACATGAAATCAATAAAAAAAAAAAAAGATTTTAAATACAGAAATGTCAGCCCTGTGAAAAGTATAATCATGCATATGTATATAGTTTTATATACTAAATATATTAGTTTCACCTTTTAATCTGAATTACTGAAATACATGAACTTTTGCACGATATTTTAATTTTTCGAGTTTCACCAGTATAGCTAACTTACACTGCTTACCTTTGTCGTTGGCCATGGTGTAATGCTGCTAAAAATGTAAGTATTTGAACCTATGAGGAAAGAAAAATGAAAAGGGCAACCATTAGTTATAGATGTTATTGGTGACATTCGTTATTGTCCATCTATTATCTACACTGTATATTATTTAACAGGCCAAAACAGACGCTTTTGTCCAAACCGATTTACTGAATAACTTTTTTATATGACTGATTCGTCCATTTCTCTTGCGATGTAGATAACAGTTAACGCCATTTTGTGGTTATATTAGGCGACCATTAACGTTATACAACATCATGCATTAAGTAAAGTTAATCATGTTAATTATGTGCCCAGCAAGCATGTTATCTTTACCAATGCCTAATTTCACCGTGCTTAAATGATATTTAAAATATGCGCTCCCTGGGCGGTTAAATAAATATGACTCATTTAAAGGGGTCATGAACTAGCTTTTTAAAAAATGTTATATTGTTGTCTGAGGTCAACTTATGACGTTCGCTTGGTTTTTACATTCAAAAACATCAAAATGAATAAGGAATAGGCTATTTTCTACCCTAGTTTTGAGCCTAGCTCAAAAACGCTGGGTTTTTATGGGCGTCTCGCATTGAAGACTTGGAAGTAAACGCCCACTGCTGTGAGTGGATAACAGTTTTGCATATTATAAGGAGTTTCAACTCACTCGTCAGTAACGATTAGACTGATACACATGTACACATAATTATTAGATATCAAACGATCTGTAACAATGCAATACTAGCCTATCAGATTATTATTATTTTTTAAATAAAAATTTTACTCACATAAGTGTGTTGCACCATTCCTGTCGGATCCAATATAGAAGGCACAGCACCGTTTTCTAATCTTAATCGGTCTGCAAATCCAGTCTCGACCTGTGTCTTGTTTACAAAACAATCCTCAGTGAAATGAAGCGAACAAACGGACAATGTTTTACCCACATCAGCTGGAACGTCATTAAAAATAAAGTTTAACCAAGCATTCCTATTGGAATCCAGAGGAAGCTTATGCAGCGACTGTCTTCTTCCACAACCAGGCACTGCACAATATTTTGTAAATGTCATGTTTATTGCTCGGTAGCTCGATCCGGTTTGTCATCACGAGGTAGGCCCATGTTATTTAGCTATGCGTGTAATGCGCGAATCGGTGGGCGGGGCTAAAGTAGCCGTGTTGAAGTAGGCGTTGATCTTCTTCAGCGGGGGTGGTGTTTTATCCTCTTTGACGTCATAGTTTCCCACTTTGAAAAACCAGAGTCGTTTGCTGAGCCTGGTGTCAATAAAAGCATTTATTGGACTAACAAGGACGTTTTCAGTTCTGAAATTTACAGGATATTCTTATAATATGATGACCTCTTAGATGTCAAAAGCTCAAGGAAAATTTGATTTCTCAGTTCATCACCCCTTTAAAGGAGCCGTATGTAGGATTGTGGCCAAAACTGGTACTGCAATCACCTTCAAATTACTGTAGAGCGGTGTATCCCCTTCCCCTCCTCCCTGACTCGAGGTTGCCAGATACGCTGCAGGATCCAGCAGGAACGTAGGCTGCTACAAGAAGCTTTTTCTGTTAATTATGTTTATGCTTCAAATGAGAGATGTTTTGCAAAGTAATTATATATCGCAAAAATTTACTTATGGCGATTAGCCAAATATAATCGTAAAGATGTACGCTCGTATGTGACAGTACATTGTTAGAACAGTAGCTGTTAGTATAACTTGTAACGGTAGGTATCTGTCATTAACGTAAGTACAAGCACAAGCCTCTGTCACTGTGTGTAACCGATATCAAAGATACAGCTATTCATTTAGCTGACGCTATAAGTGAAAGCGACCAGCTGTATTTTTTAACTTACCCTGCAGTACACGTCCATAATGCTAAAATATGTGATGTGAAAGATTACATGTCATTCTATTATTTTTGGCTGTAGAACTTGCATGATAAACAAGCAGGCTACAAAACGTTCCAAGTGGGACACATTATTCACATCATAGGCGACAATGTGCTTTTCATTGGTGTTATGGACGTTAGAAAAAGTTATTTTACCGTGGAATTGCGCCTAGTGCTTCCAATTCGATGACCCACCTCCTCCATATGAGCTAACGTAACGTTACTTTGCACGAACATGCATAACTTTGTTCGACTGTTATGAATATTTGAAATGTCCATTTACATCAAGTACAAGTTAGCCAAACATAGATGAATCTTACCTGTCCAGGAGAAAATTAGCAACGTTGGCGTCTGTCCGTTTTCAGCCGTCTCCATCTTTCAAAGGCATCTCCTATATAGATCCTTGTTTTATTTCGGACTTTGTCAAAAAGTATTTCGGATTCATAACAAGTTTTTTTTGGTTTCGCAACGTTAGACATTTTTTTATCCGATTCGGACATGTCTGTAGCTGCAGCTGTGGTAACTAGCAGAGCTGGCAACCCGGATGCCGCAACACTACCGACTCCGTGATTGGTGGATAGGTGGAGGGTGGCGCATCAGACCAAAACACAACATGACAACATCAACATCAGTTGAGGGCTGCAACTTCACTTTTTAAATGACAATATCCTGGCCGGACTACTGTTGTCAGTGATATAAGTATTTGAAATGAACATGATTTCTTAATGTCTAGTGACATATCAGGGCCATTTTATGATTAATTGAAATAAATTTCTTACATACAGCTCCTTTAACTTACATTAACTTACATTTGACTTACATTAGCTGTTTAAGTTTAATTACTAATGTTACTAATGTTAACTAGCTAGCATTTAGTTAGCAATAATTAGCCTGTGTCTAGTATGTTATCTCCTTACATATACCTATTGGGTAAGAATTAATATCACAAGTTCTTAAATAACATTTTACATAACTTCTTAATATTATGCATTAACTTAATATGGCGTACTGGTGTTAAATTTTAAAATAAATAAATACTATGCAAAACGACAAAATAATTAATCAGAATACTTACCAAAAGTTGCTCCAGGTCACACTCGCCGTCTCTGCAAAATTAGGTGATTCAGATTTGTCTTGGCACAGCTACTAGAAGATTTACAACTGTCAGACTGTCGTCACCATAGACATCATATGGTCGTCACGCTCAGTTTGAGCCTGCAGTCGCTCAGCCATCAGACAGGAAGTGCAATAATCGGGCTTCAGTCTTCTCCGTCATAGACATCATATATATAGACGCCCTATCGACCGCTACTGCCTATTGGCGCGGACGAGCCGTGGGGCTGCCATCTTAAACCGGTCACCCGCTCCGCTCAGTGTAATCTGTTTGGCAGGTGCAATGAGCTGTCAGCGCATTTAATTAATCATATCTCACTGAATACCAAACTGATTTTCACACGTTTTTTTGCTGCGAAGGTCATACACGTAGCTACGATACAGGACACATTGAATATTTTATTCACAAAATACAACCAATAGTACGGTAATGTTAAATGTTAAATCTTACTTGGGAAAAGTAATTGTCACCAGGTGACGAAGGGCGGAACCATTATTTCGGTGTTGTTTCTATGGGGAGCTAATTTAATGTAACACCCCGCCGGTTGCCCCAGGAAAAACAGTTCGGCTGGATCCTGCAAACGGGAGAAACAAGCGGCAGCTGCGAGATGGGCGGAGATTGAATCATGGCGTTCACGAGGGGGATCATAAAAGCGGATGTTTGAGTGAAGAAAGCAGGCAGAGCTGGAAGGATAGAGCGGGAAGGGGCGATCCACGGCAGAGAAGGAGTCTGAAACGGCGATTCAACCTGGATGGGGAAGGAGAGACAACAGTAACAGAGAAGTGAGACAGTTAAGTGCCATCGGGAATTCTTATTATCTGACTCAATGCTGGTGTTGTATACAACCGTCTGGCGAGTTTGCCCTGAAGCCTATTGAATTCTGATGATGCCTATTGAAATCTGATGTCTGATGCTCTTGCAGCTTTTAATGTCAGTGGTGTGTGTGTAGTGCATTTCCCGTACAGTCTGGATGTGCTGTTTCATCAACTCAGGAGGAGGGAGTCGGCTGGGATAACGAGTGGAGACCTTATTCACTGCGAGTTGGTGTGAGTTGCAGTGCTTAGTGTGAAGTGAACACCTGTTACTATTTGAAGTGATTGATGTATGCACCGGTGTGAGGATTGTCACCTTGTGTCCGTCCGTGTTCCCAGCCGTTACACTCACTGTCCTGGAGTGCTGAGTCAGAAGTAACCATTTACTGTGTGATGAGTGTGCACTGTACAGGGTTGTAGCTCCAGTCTGTCCAGTGTGAAGAGGATTCGTGAAAGGTTCCTGTATGGCTGTTTGATTCTCCTGTTCCAAACAAGAACCAGCATCTGCCCATTGAGCTTGCTCACACTGAAGCAAGCCCCTGCTGTGAGTATTTGAATACTGATGACTTGAGGAGGATTTGTGAAACATTCATGTATTGCCATTTGATTCTCCTGTTCCAAACAAGAACCAGCATCTGCCCATTGAGCTTTCTCACACTGAAGCAAGCCCATGTTGTGAGTATTTGACTACTGATGACTTGAAGAGGATTTGTGAAACATTCATGTATTGCCGTTTGATTCTCTTGTTCCAAACAAGAACCAGCATCTGCCCATTGAGCTTTCTCACACTGAAGCAAGCCCATGTTGTGAGTATTTGACTACTGATGACTTGAAGAGGATTTGTGAAACATTCATGTATTGCTGTTTGATTCTCCTGTTTCAAACAAGAACAAGCATCTGCCCATTGAGCTTTCTCACACTGAAGAAAGCCCTGCCGAGCCAATATCTGCCCATTGAGCTTTCTCACACTGAAGAAAGCCCTGCCGTGAGTATTTGAGTACTGATGACTTGGAGAGGATTTGTGAAACACTCATGTATTGTCGTTTGATTCCCCTGTTCCAAATAAGAACCAGTATCTGCCCATTGAGCTCCTCACACTGAAGAAAGCCCTGTCGTGAGTATGTGCATGCTGTTGACTTGAAGAGGAACTGTCGTGCGAACTCCTGAGAAGCATCTGCTCCATTGCTTACCCCTGGCTGCCCGAAGAGGAACGGTCGTGCGAATTCCAGATAAGCATCTGCTCCATCACTTACCCCTGGTGGCCCGAAGAGGAACTGTCGTGTGAACTCCTGAGAAGCATCTGCTCCATTACTTACCCCTGGTGGTGTGAAGAGGAACTGTCGTGTGAACTCCTGAGAAGCATCTGCTCCATTACTTACCCCTGGTGGTGTGAAGAGGAACTGTCGTGTGAACGCCTGAGAGGGATCTGCTCCATTGCTTACCCCTGGTGGTGTGAAGAGGAACTGTCGTGTGAACGCCTGAGAGGCATCTGCTCCATTGCTTACCCTTGGCTGCCCGAAGAGGAACTGTCGCGCGAATTCCAGATAAGCATCTGCTCCATCACTTACCCCTGGTGGTGCGAAGAGGAACTGTCGGGTGAACTCCTGAGAAGCATCTGCTCCATCCCTTACCCCTGGTGGCCCGAAGAGGAACTGTCGTGTGAACTCCTGAGAAGCATCTGCTCCATTACTTACCCCTGGTGGTGTGAAGAGGAACTGTCGTGTGAACTCCTGAGAAGCATCTGCTCATTTACTGGCCTCTGGCTGGGAGGAGAACAACGGTGTACATTCCTTGCAAGAGTCTGTTCCGTGACTTACCTTTGGACGCCCGAAGAGGCCCCGCTGCGTGTATCCACTGTTAGTGCCGGCTCCGTCGCACACCCCTGGCGGCCAGGAAGAGGAGACACCAAGTTTTAGTTTAGGAAGTTTTAATTCAATAAAATACTTTTTATACTTGATACCTTGTCTGGTTTCGTGGTGTCTCTGGGTAACTCCTCGAGGTAGTACGCTCACAGGGGTGGTCTGCGCCAGAGGGGGGGGGCATCCCGACCTGTGACAGAATTGGCGTAGTCGGCAGGGTTTTCTACCTCGAGTGGAGCGACCAGAGGCACCCGATAGCAGACGAAGATTTGCCAGCGGCTCGGCCTCAAGTCATGCCCATCTTTATGGGAGCCCCGTGGGCACAAAGATATGGAGGACCAGGGTCGGACCTGAGCTTGTCGGAGTGGAAAGCCCAAGTTGAATATCTGGCAGGACTCCAGGGACTGAGTGCCCCACAGACGTTGCAGTTTGTCCTGAATTCGCTTGAGGGAGAGGCCCGGAGAGAGGTACAGGCCGCATCAGAAGCGAGTCGAGCTACAGCACAAGCTGTCTTCGATTTCTTGGCTGGGCAGTATGGCGATGCTACCCCCGCGGCCATCCTCCGGACTCAGTTCTTTAATTGTAAACAGGGACCCCGACAAACTCTACGGGCCTTTGCTCTGCAATTACGGGAGCAGTACACCAGGCTGAAGGGGAGGCGCGACCATGGTCTGGGAGGCGAAGAGACCTTGTTGCGGGATCAATTTCTCCCGGGGCTTAGGGAGGGCCCCATTCGTCAGAGCTTGCGGATACAGCTCCGCCGAAATCCCGAGTTGACCTTTGAGGAGTTGCGAAGGGAGGCGCTGGCCTTAGAACTGGACCATGCGGAGGTGGTGGACCCCTCTGTTTGCATGGCCACCAGTGGGACCCGTGACTCAGTCTCTGCTGGGCTGTCCGATTGGAAGCAGACTTTCCGTGCTGAACTCATGAAAGACGTCCGGGAACAAATGACCGAGCTGTCCAAGACTCTTCTGGAGGAGTTTCGCCGGGACCGGCCAAGTCCATTGCCCTTGCCTCGAGAGCGTTCTTACTCCGATGGGAGTCGAGATCGAGGGAGACGTCCATTCCGGCCTACGGGGCCTAGATTCCAGTGGGACGACCAGGGTCGCCCAATCTGTAATAACTGCGGAGAGCCTGGACACTACAGTCGCCAGTGTGGTACGCGCCGCGGCTCACAGGGGGGTTTTTAGAGTTACCGGCCACTGTGGGTCAAGTGGTCGGGACCCCCTTAATTGACCCTTCCTTGCCTGCTTCCCCTAGAGACCGTCTAGTCGGGCATTGCCCCCTTGTGGAGATCCAGGTGAATGGCATCAAGGTCCAGTGTCTAGTTGACACCGGGTCCCAAGTCACACTATTCTCTGAGAGCCTGTCTAAAGAACTGTTCAGTGCTCTATCTCTGCAGGAGGTGGAGGACCCCTGGCTTACCTTACGAGGGGCAAACGGTCTGGACATCCCTTATATCGGTTACCTGGTTACGGACCTAGAGATCCATGGGATCACTGTACCACAGAAGGGAGTTGTGGTTGTCCGGGACCATTGTCTGGGTACGCATCGAGCCCTCCTTGGTATGAATGTTATTGCAGATTGTTGGGAGGAAGTGTTCCAGGCTCGGCCTCTTCAGGCTACTCCTCCAGCTGAGGAAAGAGAATGGGAACGAATTGCCGCAGACTGTCGCCGGGTTCATGCCGCCAGTTCTCAGGGGAGCCGTGAGGGCACCGGCCGGGTTGCTTGTCCATATGCCCTGTCTATCTCGGCTCGAAGTGAGGCCGTTATCTGGGCTCGGTTACCCGTCCAGGCGTATGGACCAGGAGAGTGGGTGCTCATCGAACCCCATCTGGACTGCCAGGTCGTTGAGGTGGCCCGAGGGCTGGCTGTGGCCAGGCGAGGCCGAGTCGCTGTGAAGGTACGGAATGCGAATCTCTACCCCGTCAACCTGTACCGCCATCAGCGACTGGCCCGGGTTACTTCGGTGAGTCCCCAACAAGTGAGGGAAGGCGGGGGAGTGAGCTTCAGCCAAGTGAGTCCCACTGTAGTTGAGGTGCCCCTGGCACGAGTGGATCAGCCGGTGGACTTGTCGGGAGAGAGGATGCCGGCCCATTTCCTGGGGGAGTCCCTGCAAGGAGAGGGGCTGGAAGACAGTCAGACACGACAGCTCCAGGCGTTCTTGGCGAAATGGGCACACGTATTCTCCACACACGATGAGGATTATGGTCGCACCGACATCGTGAAACATCATATCCCTACTGGTGATGCCGCACCAAGCCGGGAGCGGTACCGTCCGATGCCACCGACCCTCTATTCCGAGGTTCGTACCTTGTTGAAGGGGATGCTGGAGAAGGGGATCGTTCGAGAGAGCAGTAGCCCTTGGGCGGCTCCGATCGTCCTGGTGCGAAAGAAGACCGGAGCTTGGAGGTTCTGCGTGGACTACCGTAGACTGAACCAAGTCACCAAGAAGGATGCCTTTCCGCTGCCGCGGATCGAGGACTCTCACCAGCCTGACTCAAGCCGCATGGTATTCCACTCTAGATCTGGCCAGCGGGTATTGGCAGGTACAAGTGGAGGAGGGAGATCGAGAAAAGACCGCATTTACTACCCCCTTCGGGCTTTTCGAGTGGGACCGGATGCCGTTCGGCCTTTTCAACGCTCCGGCCACCTTCCAAAGGCTGATGCAACGGTGTCTGGGTGGCCAGTTAGTGGATTCCACGTTAGTATATCTAGATGACGACATCGCTTACTCTCCTGACTTCGCATCCCATCTTCGGCACTTAGAACAAGTGTTTCGGGCCATGGAGAAGTACGGACTGAAGTTGCAACCAGATAAATGCCAGCTGTTTCGTAAGGAAGTGAAATTTCTGGGACACTGTGTAAGTGCCTCTGGAGTCTCTGTGGACCCCGAAAAAGTGTCCGTTGTACGGGAGTGGAGCGTGCCGAAGACAGTGCGGCAAGTAAGGTCCTTCTTGGGGTTCGTGGGGTACTAACGGCGGTACATCAAGGATTTCTCTAAGATCGCCAAACCATTAAACCAGCTCCTTGCGGTTTCAGGCCGTCCCCGTGGTCGTGGGTCCCCTCCTGTTGCTTGGGACTCCGCCTGCGATGTGGCCTTCCAGGGGCTTAAGCAGGAGCTGCTTCAGGCCCCAATTCTGGCCTATGCGGACTTCACCCAGCCATTCATCTTATACACCGATGCTAGTAACCTCGGCTTAGGAGCAGTGCTGGCCCAGCGGCAGCAGGGAGTGGAACGAGTCATCGCCTACGCAAGCCGAAGTCTTCATCCCGCTGAGCGAAATGATTCCAACTATAGCTCATTTAAAATCGAATTGCTGGCGATGAAGTGGGCGATGAGCGAGAAATTCAAAGATTACCTATGGGGAGGAAAGGTACTGGTGATAACTAATAATAACCCTCTGGTCCACTTACGGACAGCTAAATTGGGGGCAGTTGAGCAACGTTGGGTAGCGCAACTGGCTAATTATGATTACGAACTTCAGTATCGGCCGGGGCGGGAACACACTAATGCCGATGTGATGTCCAGACTCCCAGGGGCCGAAGGTCGGAGCGTTCCAATGGAGACCATGGAGGAGTGCGAGGAGGGACTCATGGTAGGAATTGTGGAAACACCGGGCCTCCAGCCAGAGGAAGCCCCCGCTAGTTGGGGCTGGGACCCCGAGCGGTGGAGGGGACGGCAGGAGGTAGACGCGGGGCTGCTGGCAATACGTCCTGCCTAGATCCTGCCTCCCCATCGAGACGATCTCGACGGGAAAACCGAGGACAGCCCCCAGAGAGGTATGGAGACTGGGTCTCGGGACCTGGTTCTAGGGACTAGAACGGACTGGTGGGGGAGGATGTCACCAGGTGACGAAGGGCGGAACCATTATTTCGGTGTTGTTTCCATGGGGAGCTAATTTAATGTAACACCCCACCGGTTGCCCCAGGAAAAACAGTTCGGCTGGATCCCGCAAACGGGAGAAACGAGCGGCAGCTGCGAGATGGGCGGAGATTGAATCATGGCGTTCATGAGAGGGATCATAAAAGCGGATTTTTGAGTGAAGAAAGCAGGCAGAGCTGGAAGGATAGAGCGGGAAGGGGCGATCCACGGCAGAGAAGGAGTCTAAAATGGCGATTCAACCTGGATGGGGAAGGCGAGACAACAGTAACAGAGAAGTGAGACAGTTAAGTGCCATCGGGAATTCTTATTATCTGACTCAATGCTGGTGTTGTATACAACCGTCTGGCGAGTTTGCCCTGAAGCCTATTGAATTCTGATGATGCCTATTGAAATCTGATGTCTGATGCTGTTGCAGCTTTTAATGTCAGTGATGTGTGTAGTGCATTTCCCGTACAGTCTGGATGTGCTGTTTCATCAACTCAGGAGGAGGGAGTCGGCTGGGATAACGAGCGGAGACCTTATTCACTGCGAGTTGGTGTGAGTTGCAGTGCTTAGTGTGAAGTGAACACCTGTTACTATTTGAAGTGATTGATGTATGCACCGGTGTGAGGATTGTCACCTTGTGTCCGTCCGTGTTCCCAGCCGTTACACTCAATGTCCTGGAGTGCTGAGTCAGAAGTAACCATTTACTGTGTGATGAGTGTGCACTGTACAGGGTTGTAGCTCCAGTCTGTCCAGTGTGAAGAGGATTTGTGAAAGGTTCCTGTATGGCTGTTTGATTCTCCTGTTCCAAACAAGAACCAGCATCTGCCCATTGAGCGTTCTCACACTGAAGCAAGCCCCTGCTGTGAGTATTTGAATACTGATGACTTGAGGAGGATTTGTGAAACATTCATGTATTGCCATTTGATTCTCCTGTTCCAAACAAGAACCAGCATCTGCCCATTGAGCTTTCTCACACTGAAGCAAGCCCATGTTGTGAGTATTTGACTACTGATGACTTGAAGAGGATTTGTGAAACATTCATGTATTGCCGTTTGATTCTCTTGTTCCAAACAAGAACCAGCATCTGCCCATTGAGCTTTCTCACACTGAAGCAAGCCCATGTTGTGAGTATTTGACTACTGATGACTTGAAGAGGATTTGTGAAACATTCATGTATTGCTGTTTGATTCTCCTGTTTCAAACAAGAACCAGCATCTGCCCATTGAGCTTTCTCACACTGAAGAAAGCCCTGCCGAGCCAATATCTGCCCATTGAGCTTTCTCACACTGAAGAAAGCCCTGCCGAACCAATATCTGCCCATTGAGCTTTCTCACACTGAAGAAAGCCCTGCCGTGAGTATTTGAATACTGATGACTTGGAGAGGATTTGTGAAACACTCATGTATTGTCGTTTGATTCCCCTGTTCCAAATAAGAACCAGTATCTGCCCATTGAGCTCCTCACACTGAAGAAAGCCCTGTCGTGAGTATGTGCATGCTGTTGACTTGAAGAGGAACTGTCGTGCGAACTCCTGAGAAGCATCTGCTCCATTGCTTACCCCTGGCTGCCCGAAGAGGAAGGGTCGTGCGAATTCCAGATAAGCATCTGCTCCATCACTTACCCCTGGTGGCCCGAAGAGGAACTGTCGTGTGAACTCCTGAGAAGCATCTGCTCCATTACTTACCCCTGGTGGTGTGAAGAGGAACTGTCGTGTGAACGCCTGAGAGGGATCTGCTCCATTGCTTACCCCTGGTGGTGTGAAGAGGAACTGTCGTGTGAACGCCTGAGAGGCATCTGCTCCATTGCTTACCCCTGGCTGCCCGAAGAGGAACGGTCGCGTGGATTCTAGATCAGCATCTGCTCCCTTACTTACCCTTGGCTGCCCGAAGAGGAACTGTCGCGCGAATTCCAGATAAGCATCTGCTCCATCACTTACCCCTGGTGGTGCGAAGAGGAACTGTCGGGTGAACTCCTGAGAAGCATCTGCTCCATCCCTTACCCCTGGTGGCCCGAAGAGGAACTGTCGTGTGAACTCCTGAGAAGCATCTGCTCCATTACTTACCCCTGGTGGTGTGAAGAGTAACTGTCGTGTGAACTCCTGAGAAGCATCTGCTCATTTACTGGCCTCTGGCTGGGAGGAGAACGACGGTGTACATTTCTTGCAAGAGTCTGTTCCGTGACTTACCTTTGGACGCCCGAAGAGGCCCCGCTGCGTGTATCCACTGTTAGTGCCGGCTCCGTCGCACACCCCTGGCGGCCAGGAAGAGGAGACACCAAGTTTTAGTTTAGGAAGTTTTAATTCAATAAAATACTTTTTATACTTGATACCTTGTCTGGTTTCGTGGTGTCTCTGGGTAACTCCTCGAGGTAGTACGCTCACAGGGGTGGTCTGCGCCAGAGGGGGGGGCCATCCCGACCTGTGACATAATCCCCGAGTGATGGTCCGCCGATTTGAGCAGGAATATGCTGCACAGTGCTCTGGCATCTACTGCTGCTATGCAACGCAAATAGGAGTATGACCGGTTTAAGATGGCGGCCGCATTTCTTGCGCCACAGCGGCCAATAGGGCATCTAGTCTCTATATGATATCTATGTTCTCCGTAGAAATCAAGGGGGTCGCTGTGTCCATTTCTTTTACTGTCTATGGAAATGCCAAGTTGCTTCGGAATATCCATCCATTCTATCCTCTTGCAGGTCAAATAAAATGTTGTAACATCCTAAAAGTCTAAGTCTAAGAAGTCATGATTGTAAACATTTTCCCAAGTATTGGTTTTAGATTGGGAGGAAATTCTTATTATTCATCTGTCCACTAAATTTGACATCATGCATCACTAGCAATATTTCAGCTACATTTCGTACTATTACTGAAAGTGAAAGTGACACGTGATGGCCAAGTATGGTAACCCATACTTGGAATTTGACCTCTGCATTTAACCCATCCAAGTAAGTGCACACACATTAGGAGCAGAGTAGTGAGTAGTGAACACAGACACACACTGCAAACGTGGATACACACACCCGGAGCAGCGGGCAGCCTTGAGTGGCGCCCGGGGAGTGATTGGGGGTTAGGTGCCTTGCTCAAGGACACCTCAGTCATATTCCTGCCGGTACTGGAATCGAACCAGCAACCTTTGGGTCACCAGTCCAACTCTGTTACCATTAGGCCATGACTGCCCTGTGACTTGTTCTTGAAATACTTCATCTGCACATGTAGCGAGGAAAGCAGGAGAAGAGGAGAGGGATTGTGAAGCAACTTCAATCCCATTACAGATTAAAGGACAACATTTATATATTGAAACAATGTAAAAGAATCGCAGTGGAATTGCATAATGCGTTTTCGCCTTCTAATAAAACAAAAGCAAATCGACTTTTCAGTGTAAACATACGCGCGCATACACACACACACACATATATATATATATATTTATATATATATATATATATATATATATATATATATAACAAAACGACAATTCAGCAATGATAAGAAACTGATCCGACCACATGATTAACCGCTCTTGTGTGACACTCTGAACGTCAAAAGAGCAAAGTTATTAGACCTGAGTTGAACCTTTTTTAAAATTGAGTGCCATTTTTTTAGAACGCTGTTTCACAACAGCCAACAGTTTATTTTATTTTATATTAGAATAAATTTTTTTGTAGAAGACTTTGAGCTTTGTAAGTTTGCAGATCTTTTAGGGGTCATATGACGCGTTTTCATTTTCTTTTTCTTTAGTGCGTTATATAGCTGTTTGTAGATCTTTTACATGCACAAACAGCTATAAAACACACTAAAGAAAAAGAAAATGAAAATGCGTCATATGACCCCTTTAATACATTAATACAAACACAATACAACTACTATTAAAAACATGTATACACTCAAACTTCCATTGTTTGTTTTCCAAAAGTGAGCTTGAACTGTTTTTCCCCTCATAATTATGAAAAATTAATCTTTCATTAGTGTTTGTCTCCCTCTGCTGGTACAAACAAACACATTCAGGCTCTATATTTACTCTAAAACTCCAACATTTTTGAGTTTTTACTGTGCGTTTATACAAATAAAATGGTTAATCAATGAATGAGAAACTGTAATTTGCTGTGAAATAAAAGGTGTTTCACTGCCGCCTCGTTTATAAAACTGTGCGTAGGATCCTTACTAAAAGTGTACGTGCGCCAGAAAGCTAAATATGGCGTACGCAAAAAAAATATTCAGACTTATAAAACTGTGCGTACGCCAGAACCTGCGCAGAATTCACTTTATAAATCCCAGTTAGCGGAAGATTGTGCGCACATGCGTCTCCTCCCTGAAACAACCATATATGAGCTTACAACGCCTAGTTTTACTATGCATATCCTCATCTGCATATCATTTGCATATGATTATTCATCCACGTGATAACATGTTTAACGGTACAAGACATTAGGAAAATATGAAATGCGGATGTGCTGTCACATTAATTACATTAATAAAAATCATTTAGTAGCCTATCCTTGCCTTGTTTTTGAATAAATAAATCAAATAGTGTAAAATACATTCTGGAGAAAGTTTTTCTCAATCTTTTCCACTGGCCAAGGAGTATTTTTAGTTGATTTATGTTTTTAATGGAAACAGATAGACCTTGTTGTGAATTATTTGCACAAAACTATTTTCTCAGACAATCTGCTATTATCATGATAAGCAATTATCTCTGTAGTTAAACATTAAAACACAGCATGCCAGAGGAAAAGTGTTCGAAAGCATTGCATCCACAACAAATATTTCTATTTATTGAATATACAAAATGTTGTAACTTCTCAGTAATGATTTCATGTAATTATTTAATCTAAATCTTTACATCAGAAGTAAAACAAAGTTTAAATCATTCTTTTATTTATTTAAACTGTTATTGTGAACATGCACTGTATTTATGAATAGGACTTATAATGAAGATTTACGGCTATATATGCGTCAGTTTCACTAAATGGCCCAACGCGCTCGCTGGCGCGGGCATTTACGAAGGGATGATGTTTGCTTCATGTGATAGGCTTGGTGAGTGAAATTATATTTGTATTATCTTTCTGTATATGTATAATTTTCTTTAGATTGTGTGTCTAAAAGTGACCAAAAAGACATGTCACTCCAGCTCACCATCGGTGTCGCCAAACTGCTCCATCTCCAAAACGTTCGTACGCATGGGTCAGAGTTTGCGTGCAGGTGCGCAAATTTTCCCGTCAAGTTTGTTTTTATAAATCACAACTTGTGCGTCGGAAGTGGCGTACGCCTCTTTCAGGGCCTGTTTTGTGTGTACGCAACAGAGGTGGAAAGAGTACAAAAATTTTCTACTCAAGTAAAAGTACTATTACTTCAATAAAATTTTAATTAATTACAAGTAAAAGTACCGGTCTAAAAATCTACTCAAGTAAAAGTAAAAAGTAGCTCGTTTAAAATTTACTCAGAGTAAAAGTTGCTGAGTAACTTTTTTAACATTGGGGGTGGGGTGTATGAGAGTTTCACAGTATGATAACCGTCTCAGAAAATATCACGGTTTATATAAACTGTATTATTAAATTATGGTTATTATTATGATCAGTTAAAATGACAGTTAAATAAATGAAACATTTGTTCAATAAAACATATCTAATCAACTAATTTCAATAATTGATTATGAATTAGATTAACAACTTATTTTTATCATTAATAACTTATTAAAATGTTTAAAAATGTTTCTTTTTATGATTTAATACAAATATTTTATCAAAAACGGTGGTAATCAAATAAAAGTTTAGCAAACGTTTTATCTTAACACGAATTAAGATATTTTTGATGAAATCTGAGAGCTGGATCACTCATCCATAGGCTTCTTCAGGGATTGAAACTTGCCGGCCTCGAAAAGTTATTAAAGGCAAGGCAAGGCAAGGCAAGGCAAGGCAGGTTTATTTATATAGCACATTTCATACACAATGGTAATTCAAAGTGCTTTACATAGAAGAAATTAAAATAATCAAAAGAAATCAGAATAATTAAAACAGCTTAGAATAAAAGATAAAATATAGAAATGATCAAAAGAAATCAGAATAATTAAAACAGTTTAGAATAAAAGATAAAATACAGAAATAATCAAAAGAAATCAGAATAATTAAAAAGCATAACAGTACAAACAGTCGGACGAACAGTGGCACAGTGCTCATTCATTAAATGCACAGCTAAACAGAAGTGTTGTGAGTCTGGATTTGAATGTGACTGTAGGAGCACATCTGATCTCTTCTGGAAGCTGGTTCAGCTGCGGCTGGCATAGTAGCTAAAAGCAGACTCGCCATGCTTAGAGTGAACCCTTGGTATTTCTAGCTGATGTGATCCTAATGATCTGAGTGATCTGTTGGGTTTATATTCAGTGAGCATATCTGCAATGTATTGAGGTCCTAGGCCACTGAATGATTTATATACCAGTAATAATACCTTAAAATCAATCCTAAATGTAACTGGCAGCCAGTGTAAAGACCTGATGACTGGTGTGATATGTTCATATTTTCTGGTTCTGCTCGTTAAGACATCGTTAAAATAGTCCAAGTGACTACAGTGTCTCAATCTTAAGCTTATCAAGCGACGAGAATACTTTTTGTGCGCAAAAAAACAATAATAACGACTTTATTTCAACTATTCATGTCCTTCTCTGTGGGCCTCGAGTCAGTTCACTAGTATAATAGCGTAAGCTTCTGTTGTTGTACGTCACACGCATCACACACATGACCAGCGTCGGCCAATAGTGAGCCTACGTGTGACGTAGCTCTACGCTATTACACTACGCTAACTGACTCGAGGCCCACAGAGAAGGAAATGAATAGTTGAAATAAAGTCGTTATTTTTGTTTGTTTTTGCGCACAAAAAGTATTCTCGTCGTTTGATAAACTTAAGATTGAGCCACTGTAGTCACTTGGACTATTTTAACAATGTCTTTAATAACTTTTCGGGGCCGGCAAGTTTAAATCCCTTAGAAGCCTATGGAGGAGTGATCCAGCTCTCAGATTTCATCAAAAATATCTTAATTTGTGTTCTGAAGATGAACGAAGGTCTTACGGGGTTGAGGGAGAGTAAATACTGACAGAGTTTTCATTTTTGGGTGAACTATCCCTTTAAGCCTATATCCAGAGATAAACATAACACTTAAAAAATAAATAACATAATAATGTCAATATGAAATATGTACAAATTCTCATTAGTTCATGTTGTTAAAATACATCAGTTAGAATCCGTGTTTCATTCGTTCAGTCGTTTTTTTTATTTAATATTGAAAGTAGAAAAATGAGATAACGGTTCCTTTTTCGTTTATTCATTTTTTCCAAAAAAACGAAAAGCAAGAATTCAGCTTGATTTTTTGTTCTGAGGTAGTAAAATGAATAAACAGCTTGAATATTTGATTTCTACACGTGGGCGAGAATGAAACGCCGCTTTCCTCTGTAATTGATTATGAATTAGATTAACAACTTATTTTTATCATTAATAACTTATTAAAATGAATTAAAAATAGAGTTCTATGAAATGTTTCTTATTCAGAATTTTTTTCTTTTTATGATTTAATACAAATATTTGATCAAAAACGGTGGTAATCAAATAAAAGTTTAGCAAACGTTTTATCCTTTTAGTTTTTGGCAAAGTGCTACAAAACAGATTTACTCAAACCATGGACAAATAATATATGTTCCTTAAATAATGTTTAAATAAATTGTAGTATTATTATTGTTGTTGTTAATATTATTATGAGAAGTAAGTACATTATATTGTAGGCCTAAAATAGTAATATATCTGTCATAATTTCTTCTAGTAAAACCGAACTTTTATTTTGACGGGTTGTTAAGTCCTGTTTCAGAGTGTATTTGACAATGGTTTTTCTCAAATTATGAAATTATGAAAATGCTCATTAGGCGTTCTCTCAGTGCAGCTCTGGAAATGTTCATGTATTCATGTCCTCGTATTGTTTGTGAGATGCTGAAAACAGCATGAGCGCGTCGCGTAATTGAGTAGTAAGTAGACGAAACAGCAAGAGCTCATTCACACAGAGACACGCAGAACAAGCAGATTATATATTTACATAGCAGTCTTTTGTGCTTTAATATTCACAGATCATGTCGCGATTGGATTTATTGTACAGCTTTACTTTCGATTTATTCATCCATACATCTACCAGTTTGCGTGTTTTACGTGACATCTGCATTATACTGTAAATTCCATTTTTTTTCTATATCCAAAGTATTCCTATACTGACCAGGGCTTCACACACCGGTATGTGTGCGAGTGAGATTTCGACAGCCTTTCGCGTTCAGCTAGGTCTGCATCACTGTCTGTCTAAGTTGTCCGTCACCTTCTCCATATGGTTTTGTGATTTTAGCGCGTCTGTTCTCCCGCCCTTCAATCAATCAATGCTGTAGTTTCCGGAGCGTGATGTTTTCACCCAAAGCATTTTTTTTGTATTATTTTTTTTACTCAGTAACGGATATGTTTTAAAATGTAGCGAATTACAATACTTCAAACAAAACATACTTAAGTAAAAGTAAAATTACAGATTTTAAAAACTACTTAAAAAAGTAGAAGTACACAAAAAAACTACTCAATTACAGTAACGCGAGTAAATGTAATTCGTTACTTTCCACCTCTGGTACGCAATGGTTATAAATGAGGACCCAGGTCTGTCAGAGGATCGTTGAAATCTAAATGAAGTCTTAATTTATAACAGTGAAGTCACTGTATCTTCAGTCTCTGTTGATTCTGTTGACTGTGAGTCTCTGTAGTGGATCCTTATTCACCATCAGATGATCATCAGAAGATCAGACTGTCATCTATACCTAAAATAAAACACACAAACAGTCACATATGCAGTATGAGACATTACATCTGTCACATCTTTTCATAAGAAAACTAACTAGATAATCTATATTAATTAATTCTCAAACATGATAATATAGCTTCTATCTGATGCTCAAAGTCACTTTACAAAATCAAAAGTCCGAGTCGAGTCTCGAGTCCCAGTGTTCGAGTCCGAGTCCAAGTCCGAGTCACCAAAGAAGAGTCCGAGTCGAGTCCAAGTCGAGTCACCATTACCGGAGTTCAAGGCCGAGTCGAGTCTCGAGTCCCGTGTTCGAGTCCGAGTCAAAATTATATACACTTAAGCCAAATCAAGCAACATTTTTCAGGCACTCTTTCTTGCAGCTAGAAATGTGAATGATATCACTAGAATTGCCTTTGACCTTAGTTCAAATCATTGTAGCTGTGGCATGCACGATTATATTTATTTAATTGTTTAAATACATTTTTGGATGATCAGTCAACTGGAATGGATAAAGAAAACAAAAAAGAAAGCCTAATTGGACAGAGGAGGAGAAATGCATTCTTCTTGACGAATATGGTAAAAGAAAAACAATTTTGAAATTTTGAAAAGCAAACTAAATCCCAATGTAACTGCGGCAAAAAACAGAAAATGCAGTGCTATAAGCAGTTGTAACTCCGCAGGAAAAGAGTGGTTGCGATGTGTGACATAGTCAAGGTCGCCGTCTAGTTTGTTAGCTAAAATAAACATAATTGTGTTATTGTATGATAAACGGGATTAAGCGCTGAGCGCGTCCGACTTTGGCTCAGCGCCAGCCTTAGCACGAAAGCACAGTTTAAATCTGACAGTTATGTCACGTCACTGTACGTTCGCTCCTTAGTGGTCAGCTCAGCTGCTGCAAAGCGTGCCAAAATCGAAATTGCTGATTAGATGTAGAGGCACTTATCTAGTGTTAAATGAGTGTTATGTTATCTCTCTCACGAGAATGCAGCGTAAAATGAGTGACGTCAGTGAGTGTGTTGTCAAGCAAGGAGAGCGAGCGGTAGCAGTGTCTGTGAGGGAAAAAATAGATCACGGCCGGTCTTGGACCCCGAAACAGGAAAAGTGTAATATCTTATATCAAATTTTTATAACCTATTTAGTCAGAAACAACGTCATTCATTTGATGAATGCTCAAGTCCGATTTTATATATTCTCGAGTCCGAGTCCAAGTACTAGTCATCAGTCCGCGAGTCCAAGTCGAGTCACGAGTCCAGAGAATGGAGTCTCGAGTCGGACTCGAGTCCAGAGAATAAGGACTCGAGTCGGACTCGAGTCCGAGTCCAGGACTCGAGTACTCCATCACTGCATTACACTCACTACAAATTTAATATCAGTTAATAACAAACAACACAAATCTCAGATTATCACACACAGAGACAGTTAAAGGGAAAAAGCTGAAAATAACATTAATATTATTTTCACAATCAGTCACAACACTATGAGCAGAATTAAACTCATATTAAACACAGTTTAAATTTCAGAGACCTACAGAATATGAATCTGAATTTAAGAATCTCAGACAAAATATTCACACACACACACACAAACAAACAAACAAACAAACACACACACACACACACACACACACACACACACACACACAAACAAACAAACAAACAAACAAACAAACACACACACACACACACGGTGTTACTGAACCGGGTACAATTTACTATTATTTCTAGTGAGTAAATCAGCCATTTAAACTTCAAAATGAAAATATGATGATGAAAATCGTTAAGAACTATTCTTACAGTAGTGTCTCCAGTTTATAATGTGGATCATCCTTCAGATCCTCCAGCAGCTTCACTCCTGAGTCTCCTAGTTTATTCCCAGACAGACTCAGTTCTCTCAGGTGTGAGGGGTTTGATCTCAGAGCTGAAGCCAGAGCAACACAACCTTCATCTGTGACTCCACAACCCCTCAACCTGTAGAGAACAATGACACACATTGACACACATGCGTGAGTGTCACGCATCTGGCGTGACACTCACGCATTCAGCCTCAATCTCACGGTCTCACGCTCAACAAAGAAATCTCACGCTAAATTAGACATTCTTCTGTGCTGCATTTTTTTTTTCACTCATGTGCAATAATTTCCGAATTACTATAAGCAAGTTCAGGCTCATAACTACTTAACTACCACTGCATTTTCTCACGCAGAGAAAAATCGCGGACACTGACACAGTGGCGCCTCCAGAAGTTTTTCATAGGGGTGGCCAGATTGGGCCACTTAAAATCTTGGGGTGGCACACCAAAACTATAAACCATAATTTCAGAATTTTATTCTACTGTTGTAGTAAACCGGCCTGTAGAAAACTATCAGAAAGACTTAAGGAAACTCCTACTGATATACTTTGGTTTATTGTGTTATATTTAATGTTACTAATGATATTAGTAGGGCCCTACTAATATATATTATATTATATATAATGATATATATTATATAGATATGATATATATAAGGGCCCTCGCCCCGCGGCAAATTTCCAGGGCCGGGTTTCCCGATAACGATGCATCTTAGCTCTTCAGAGCTCTCTCTACGTGCAAGGTTACGAACGCTCGCCGCAATTCCACGCGCGTTTCCCAAAAATGCACTTAACATGAACGCGCGAGAACGCGTTCTACGTGCTACTTAAGCGTCGCTGTCCATTTGCGAAGTGCTGAAATATAACCTTATATGGAATCGTATTCTGAACGTTTAACCTAAAAATCTTAATTTGTTGCGGATTAGAAATCAAGACAAGTCTATATAAAGCATCTATACAGGCGGAGGCACTGACAAAATGGCTGAACAAAAAAGACAGATTTTATTGAATTCATCCCTATTTTGCCCAGTCTTTAAAGCATATTTCCCACATTACTTCTTTTATGATTTTTTTTTCATTCATTTAATTTAAATGTGTATTTCTATTGTTTTCTTCCCTTTTTAATTATTTCATTTATTCATTTAAACAAAACACGAGTACAACAAAGTGTACAACAAAGTACAATCAAAACCTTGTATTATACTCACGTTGCAGTAATCTGTTAAATCTAGATAAAAAGTGTAATCTGCCGGTTGTCCTGCAGGTGACCTTCTTACGATGCACTTGGGGATTTACGATTACTCCAGAGCACTCGCAGTTCTACGAAGATTTTCAAGTGCTACTTAAGTTACGATGCTTTTGGGAAACAGACCATAATATTAAGATCAGTCGTACGATCGTTTTTACGATCAACTTAGGCTTACGATGCTTTTGGGAAACGCAGCCCAGATACTTACATAATTGTGATGAATTTAATCCTCATTATTTAATAGTTATTATTTTGCAGTGTAAGATTACAGTTAACACCTTTAAATATTACATAAATGTATTATGAATGTTTAATAAACTTAATGAGTGTATAAATCAGCAGCAAAAAGTAATTCTTGAACAAATCTGCACAGTAATTTTATAAAAATCTAAATATGTTAATAAAAACAAATTACTATTAGTTCTCTTATAAAATTCAATCAGGCAATCATACATTTCACAATTTTATATTTATATATTAATGTCAAGAATTCAGAAGTGCATATATAGCCTACACTACAAAGAAATAATATACAATTAAATTATGCTTATTTTAAATGTATTGAGCAGGCTAGGTATAACAAAATATATTGGCTTTTAATAATATTTCAGTGCGCAAACCCATGATCATAGGCGTCGATTTCGGTGGGGACGGTGGGTACGCGTCCCCACCAGATTTCGTCATGAGTCATTTTGTACCCACCACTTTTTGAAACATTGAGGCGCCACAGATGTACCTAATACAAATAAATAAACCATATCCAGTTAACTAGCAGAGCATTAATTTAATTCGCTATTAGATAAGAGATCTAGCACTAAAATGTGGTGTTTTTGAACTTAAGCTGCTGAGCGCTCGTTGCCGTGGCAACCAGTGTCATGGATACAGGCTCGCGCAGTCTTCACTCGGACGCGCGCTTCAATCTATCACCGTTGTGGAGACTCTCTATTCATTCCGGTGAAATCTCAAAATAAAATGCACACAAACGTGTCCCTGCTTGATATAGACTGTAACCACTGATGAACATATTTAGTTTTGATGAGAGAAAAAAAAAAAACATACCGAGTGCGGATTAGAACCCGTAACCTCTGACACGCTTGGCAAAAGATCTACCACTAGACCATTAAAGAACTCAAACAAAATTTGCAGATCGATGGATTTACTTACGGGTTGAGCAGAGAGAGGCTGCACAGTTTGACAAGTTTCAGTGACGTGCGGTCTGGGTAGACAAACTAGGCACTACCCTGCCAAAATTGTTTTTTACTGTTTATTCTTGTTTTTTATATATGCAATATGTGTGTTATTCCAATTGTTTTAGACGTTATGATGACAAATGTAGCAGTTACGCATAATCAAATAAAAAACAATTGGTAGAATAAGCAGTGCTTTTACTGTCTACTAGCATGTTTCTTTTACTAGCATTTGTTTACTGTATGTTGCGCATGCGCACTTCGATCCTGTATTCTTCAACATATACGGCAAAAAGCACAAATCTGCTGTGCCTTTGGACGTAAATATGTTATGCCAGTAATCGTCTCTGTTACGTATCAGACATGGACCAATTAAAGGGATAGTTCGGCCAAAAATGATATTTAACCCATGCATTACTCACCCTCAAGCCGTTCGAGATGCATATGTCAATCTTGTTTCAGACGAACACATTTTCAGTTATTTTAGAAAATGTCTTAGACCCTTCAGTGGATATAATGTGAAGCAATGGGGTCCACCTCCTTCAAGTCCCAAAATGTGCATACATCCTTCAAAAGTAATCCATCCGGCTCCAGGGGGATAAACAAAGGCCTTCTGAGGGTAATCCGTGCGGTTTTGTCGTAAAAATATACATATTTAAAACTTTATATATGAAAATATCTGACTTCCGGCAACGATCGACGCACGTTCACGGGTGATGGAAGTCGGTGTACGAGGTAGGACGTAGCGTAGGAACCGTCGTGACGTAGAACGAACGCGCCTGCGCAGCCAGAGAGCAGAGCAAAACAAAACTGCTCTCTGGCTGCGCAGGCGCGTTCCTACGCTACGTCCTACCTCGTACGCCGACTTCCATCACCTGTGAACGCGCGTCGATCGTTGCCGGAAGTCAGATATTTTCATTTATAAAGTTTTAAATATGTATATTTTTACGACAAAACCGCACGGATTACCCTCAGAAGGCCTTCATTTATCCCCCTGGAGCCGGATGGATTACTTTTGTGAAGGATGTATGCACATTTTGGGACTTGAAGGAGGTGGACCCCATTGCTTCACATTATATCCACTGAAGGGTCTAAGACATTTTCTAAAATAACTGAAAATGTGTTCGTCTGAAACAAGATTGACTTATGCATCTCGAACGTGTTAAATGCATGGGTAATGCATGGGTTAGTAATGCATGGGTTAAATATAATTTTTGGCCGAACTATCCCTTTAAAATCGAGATATTACTGGACATTTGCGCAGCTAAGTAATTACACCACAGCTAGCCTACATGCCTAGTTAATCCCCGCCAAATTCAAAGTCAAAATGACAGCACCGGCCGTGATCACGGAGTTAAGAAATTTTTCCAAGCTCGATTTTAATTCAAAATCTGAGTTAATAGCAAGAGGGAGGTCTACGCCAGCCTTAGATGGACTAGTGCAGCAAAAGGGCCCAAAAATTGTCCGATCGTTTCAAACAGACTGATATGAAAGAAAATATGTGATCGACGTCTTCACGAGGAAAGAGCGGCGGATGGATTTTATGTACAAATAATCTACCGATTGGTGAGTCAAAAACTATTTTGGGCTTAATATTGAATTGATAAATGTGGTTGAATTAATGCAAGCCATTTGCCTTCATATTCAATTGAGCAGTGTGTGATTTTACTTTTGCTGACTGACACCGCTGTGCCTGTGCAACAATTAAGGATTACGAATGGTTGTTGCATTCTTGCTGGAGTGGGTGTGTGCCTGTGCCGCGCTTGTGTGTGTGTGTGTGTGTGTGTGTGTGTGTGCGTTAGAGAGAGAGAGAGAGAGAGAGAGAGAGAGAGAGAGAGAGAGAGAGAGTACACGATATACATTCCTGATTTGTACATTTCTTGATATGCCGCGCTTGTGCGTAACATTTACTGTTATTACGTATTATTAGCCTAAACAATAAATCAGGTAATCTGGCTTTCAACTCAGTGCCTAGCCTCTTTAAGACATCACCCCACGTCACTGACAAGTTTGTACCCAGCACTTCTGAAAATGCACTTCCGAATGCGTCTCTACCCCCCCCACATTTCAAACCAAACTGACGCCCGTGCCCATGATAACATGAAAAACAGAGCGCACACAGCGTGTATGCGCATCGCGGGATTCGTGGGTGCAGAATGATGTGCTCAAAGCAACATGGAGTCACAGTGTGCAGCGCTGCGCTGCATAAGTGAGCATTTAAAAGTTCACGTCACAAAGCGAAGAAATGTCGAGCGCACAAATCCTAGTGCGATTTGTTCCTTTGTTTCACAGTTTTAAATTCCAGTTATTGTGCGTTTGATGCCGATTCATAGTCCTTGTGATGTGTGTGATCTAACAAGCACACGGTAGTGAGTCGTTTAAAAACAGCAACAAACTCCAACAAAACAAAGTAATTTTATGCAAATCTACAGCCTTTTATCTACAGATCATGCATTATAATGTGAATATATCATATTGGAGAGAGTTTTACCGTGCATCCAAGAGGCGCGCACGCTGTTTGAATATGAATGGAGAATGATTGACAGCCGCAGAGGAGGGAAAACGAGTTTCCGTATACTTTAATGATGTAAATAGACTTCTGTCCCTCACATTAAAGGGGTCATATAATGCCATTTGTGTACAAGCTAATATGATTCTTTAGGGTCTAAATTAAAAGTTTTTAATATACTTTAATTAAAAATTCTCATTAGTATTGTAAGAAAACACTTATTTTACCTGGTCAAAAACAGCTCTGTTTTCAGCACGCCGTTTCAGTGCATATGACTTTAAATGATAATGAGCTTTGCTCACCCCGCCCCTCTGTTCTGTGTACACCGTTTGTAACACAATAACCATAACGCGTTGTTCATTATAAACGTGGGATTATGAATTATATTGAGAATGTCGTACATAGAAAACATGCTGTAATGTACCCTGAGTGTAAACCGACGCATTCATCGTGAAGCGTGCAGCTGGCGATTTGCAAAGATTAATATAAATATTAATATAAAGATTAATAAAACGTTACACTCACTTTAGTTCTTCTGAAGGTTCAGCAGGAAGACGAATAGGTTCCGATCCTTTATTCAGGTGCAGCTTCTCAGCAAAACCAGCTTTACACTGATCCTCATTTATAAAGCAGTCCACTGAGAAATGATTCGGCAAACATGAGAGCATTGACGTTGCTCGTGGGGAATATTCCCTTCGAAAACAAACTCAGCCACTGCGTCTTCAGCGGTTCGGATTTAGGAACATTAAAATGACTGCTGTGTTCGTTATTACACCCAAGAACAGAACACCACAATCGCTTAGACGCCATTCTGCTCATAGACAGTGCTCCAGCATATCAACAATGACCGCGCCGATCCGCGCGGACTATGATTGACAGGACGAGCGAGGGCAGGTCTGTGTTGAATCACTGCTGTCAATCAACAATCGCGGGAGGGGCGTCCGTTTTATTGACGTCACAAAAACGAACGGCTCAATTTGAGGCAGGGGAAAACATATAAGGAGATTAAAACAAAAACACTGGATGGATTTTTATCATTATATGATGGTTGTGTACAGGCACTGCCAACACACATTTCAGTACAATCAACTTGTAAAAGTGCATGTACCATTATATGACCCCTTTAAGCTATGGAATGACATCAGATGACTTTGTCACCCAAACTGACGTGAAAAAAGCGTGAGGCACCGAAAAGCGCGCTGTTTGCATCCCTGCTTGTCAAAACGTGGCAAAGACACATCAAAAAGCTGCTGTAACAGTATACTGTAACCATTTGACACTTAAAAAGCACGTCACGACACATAATTCCCCGTCTTCTTTTACTAAAGAATATTTTTGACTTTGTGAAATGCATAACTGATGCTACTAAAATTTATACTGGCCATTGGAGTGGCCAGTGGGGTGGCCAGGAGTCGGCCACGGCCACCCCTGGCGGCGCCATTGCACTGACACCGACAGACTAGACAGAGAAGGTTACTTTTGATATGGAACAAATTCTCAGCTGTCAGATTCTGTCAATATATCCGACGTTTTTGGCGCTTTTAAATGTGACAGATCGCTGTAGCGCGTCAGTTCAAACGGCACGTGAGCCTACAACACCCCCCCCCCCCTCAACAAATCTCACTTCCCCCCCGTTCAACAAATCTCACACGCGGAAGAGGATCGAGCGGGATTCTTTATTGCTGTCGAATTTCAGTCTCTGTTTAATGATAGGTCTTACACATCTGTCAATCATCCCCGCTTGCTTTTTGGGGAAAGAACCCAGCGCTATGATTGGTCGAACTCTTCTTCTTTTGCTGTTGCTTGATTTGAGGACTGCGCGTGAACAGAGGCGCATCACCAGGTTTTTGCGTAGTTTAGAGTGACAAATCGTACCAGCGTACTTTGAGGTCAAAATGCGTATCCGCTACGCAAAATGCGTACAGGTTGGCAGGTCTGACTCAGTGCTGTCATATATCACAACTATTGAGTGTTTTCAACCACATAATGTTTATTTATGTATAAATACACATAAGTACTAGCAAAACAATGATTTTGAGTTTGTAAAATACACACTGATGTCTATGGAAGCGGCAATAATAATCCTTTCCATTATAATAAGATGACACGTTTTATTCATATCAGATACACATTGTGTAAGTAGCTTTACATTTTAGCCTATTCTTCTCCCAGTTCACCGGCCACTTACTTTCATGTATTTCGTGAGAAGTGGAGGAATTGACGTGTTGTAAATCCAACAGATCCGATCCTCTGAACTAGTGATGTGTCGTTCATGAACGATTAGTTCATTTTGAACGAATCTTTAATATGACTCGGGACTACCGAGTTGTCTCAGAGAGTGATTCGTTCATTTTGTGTTGACCGCGCATGCGCATTGCGCAACATATGGGTTCTGAATCTGTACTGGAAACAGAAATGATTAGTTCATCTCTCTCGAGTCTTCGGGTTCGGACGGGTCCGAGTCTTTCGTTCTTCCTGTCTGTCCCACAGAGACTATGCTGTCAGTACCAGAAAGAGAAATGATTAGTTCATCTCTCTCGAGTCTTCGGGTTCGGGACGGGTCCGAGTCTTTCGTTCTTCCTGTCTGTCCCATATAGGCTATGCTGTCAGTACCGGAAAGAGAAATGATTAGTTCATTTTTTTTGAGTCTTCGGGTTTGAGTCCTTCGTTCTTTTGTCACGTGACTTGTCACCGTATTGAATAGCCTACTAATTCACAACCTTTTTACAAACAAGCACGTAGTTAATGTATAATATAATAGTAGTTAATTAATGTATAATATATAATAAAACACACCACAGATGCACAAGAAACATTTAGAAAAGAGACGGACAGGGACAATAGGCTAATAAGATGGAACTTTTATTTTTCAGATAATGTTTATTGCACATATTTTGTATTTTAATTCCTAAATATAAAACAATATACATTCAGACGCAGTCAATAATACGAATCTAATGTTGTAGATGCGGGAATTTTGATGCGGGATACCAGCGGTCACGTGACAAAAGAACGAAGGATTTAAAACCAGAACTCGAGACTCGAAGAAAATGAACTAATCATTTCTCTTTCCGGTACAGACAGCATAGCCTCTATGTGACTGACAGGAAGAACGAAAGACTCGGACCCGTCCTGAACCCGAACTCGAGACTCGAAAGATGAACTAATTTCTCTTTCCGGCCCTGCTGTATCACACACGGCACGGTCGGCCCAGCAGACAGATCAGAGTCAGACACTGGCGTGTCGACAACTAACGTCTCGAGACACGAGAGGAGAAGAACTAACCTGATAAATATGAAGTTGCAAAGGAAAGAACATCTCGGATCAGGAGGTGAACTAACAGAATCAGACTGCAATAGCCTGAACTTAAGACCCAACAACTAATCAATTAATAAAACATTTAGGTTTCTTATAATTTGGCTGCATTACCCTATAGTTTATTTTTATTCTTTTTACAAATGTAATCAACATTTTCGTAAGTACTAGATGTGTAAGTTCTATCATTCGGAATAATTTATTAAAGGCGATTAAAATGTGTTCAAGCAGATCAAAGTTGCTATGGTTACTATGGTTACAGCATGCTTGCATTTAAGTGCACACCAGAGGAGAGAGAGAGAGAGTCTGAAAGAGCCATCGGTTAACTTACAGCTTTAGGGCTTGACTGTCATTGTTGTTTGTGGCTTCTGGTGGTAGCTATTATGGACATTAGACACTTTTTAAAAAGTAAAATAAGGAGTCATGAACGATACGAGGCGGATGAGAGGCAAGAAGAGTTATCTACTGGCGCAGTTCCCTCATCATTACGCTCAGGTCGGTGAAGGCTCTTTTAGCAAACCCAAACTTACCTAGCCCTGTACTCACTGTGGTATTAATGCAGAACATGTAGGCCGAAGGTATACTATATACTATATGAAGCCATACTATAGTATAATGTGACAGGTCCGTAGCAAGCCTATTGAAAGGGGGGGTTCTTTTTTTCAAAAAGTGGACCTTTTTGCAGTTTTTCTCCTCCTTTTGTATTTAATTATGAGGTTCAAATACTTCATTTTGGTGACCTTTTATGCACTAATTTGTCTGCTGGTTAATGAGCACGCTTTTTGATGCACCTAAAATATTTACTGCATTGTTGTCAGGGGCGGAGTGGGACCAAAAAATCTACCGGGAAATTTCGTAGACCACCGGCCGGTATTTTTTGGGAAAAAAATAAATAAAAATTTGCAAGAACCCTTCCAAAATTATTTTCAATAGACTAAGAAAGCCACCACTACTGGTCACATCTATAGTTAGATTGATTTGTTTAGATCCAGTGAAGTGTCCCACCACTTTTTCTCAGGATCGATATTATTTAATATACTATTAAATAAGAGATCTAGCGCTAAAATGTGTTGTTTTTGTAACTCGAGCTGAGCGCTCGTTGCCGCGGCGATCGGTTGCATGGATACAGTGTTCTCTTGTATGAGGTCTTCACTCGGACGCGCGCTTCAATCTATCGCTGTTGCGGGCACTCTCTATTCATTCCGGTGAAATCACAAAATAAAATGCACACAAACGTGTCCCTGCTTGATATAGACTGTCTATAACCACTGATGAACATATTCAGTTTTGATGAAAGAAAAAAAAAACTATACGAGTGTGGATTAGAACCCGTAACCTCTGACACGCTTGGCAAAAGATTTACCACTAGACCATTAAAGAACTCAAAAATAGGCGGATTGATGCATTTATTTACGCGTTGAGCAGAGAGGCTGCACAGTTTGACAAGCGGGTAGCGGCCGCTCACCAGGCCGTCGGATGGTGTTGCTCAGAACCTGCAATGTATAACTATTATAAGACCGGCCCTCGCGGCCTCGAAAACACTACCGGCCCACCGGGAAAAGTCCCGACTCTCCCGATTGCCACTCCGCCCCTGGCGAGAACTCTCTGAACTGCACGCGCGGCACACACACACACATCCAGCTACAATAATCATATTAATTTGAAACAGCAACCCAGAATATTTGTCACAAGCATTGATTAAAACGATGACAATAATCACATGAAAAAAACCAAAAACGACTTAAATTCTGGACCTTTGGCAGTGAGGGGGGGTTCGTTCGAACCACCCGAACCCCCCCTGCCTACGGGCTTGTGTGAGATATAAATAAATACTTAAGTCGTTAAATTCAAGTTCACGTAAACTTTTCCCTCCGCTGCGGCTGTCAGTCATTCTTCATTCACCATTCAAACAGCGCGTCGCGTTCGGTTACGATGAAACTCTCTCCAAGATGATTCAATGTTAATATTATTATACTTAATCTGTAGATAAAGCTCTATGGTTTCGCATAAAATGACTATCTTGCTGGACTGTACCTTAATCATGTTCGTTTCTACTGTGTGTCTGTTAGATCACAACACTGGAGAGCACTATAATTCTTCTTCACGCGCACATTAACTGAAATTTAAAACTGTTAAAAGAAAAGGCTCAAACTATTGCATAGATATATACTGTATAATACACTATGCATCATTATGTCTTTCCTTTGTGCTTTGAACCTTTCTGCGCGCTGTGACTCTGTGTTGCTTCAAGCGCATCATTCTGCGCTCGGGATGCGCATAAGCGCTTTGTGCCGCACTGTATTGGAGTCTTTCATAATCATATCATAATACTTTTGCGCAATGAAAGATTATTAATAGCCTTTTTTGTTCTGTCCTATCTATCATATGTTGCAGCCTCATTAAACAGCTGTGCTATACATTTAAAAAATGTCTTAATTTTATAGTAGACTATATATATAATAATTGATCTTTCTGATTTTTATCTTGTTTTTCATTAATGTATTTTACAACAATACAAAGACCAATGTGTAACGTTTTACCAGATTTAGTGCTACACTTATTGGCTCTTTGTTCCCCACTAAATAATGTTTTTTTCACGAAATGTTCAGATTTTATACAATCATTGTATAAGAGATGCGCTGTTTACCACAACTCGCAAAAAGACAGTTTAAATTTGAATCGCATTTCTGTGTGTTAATGAATGATCCGCTTTTAGCAAACTATATTGCTATACTGAGATGAGTAAAAATCGACTGAAATATGTTGAAATAAAATGTATTTGTATAAGCAACGTATTAAACTGCAAATTATATTTCTTATATAAACGAAAGACCTATGTTACAGACATATGAAAGACAACATTTCGTTTTCTAGTTTTGGATAGATTATACATTTTTCCTCTAAAATATTTGCCACCTCAAATAAGCTTTTGTTTGCCAATTTTTGCTCATATGTTAAATAGCCTATAGTTTGTTTTGTCAAAAATAAAGTAATCAAATAATATGTTATTATGTGTTTGTTCCAATGTAGCCTAGGCTATATCCAAAGTAATGAATCCTTAACTTTGAAATATGTATGATAAAATGTATATTTTAGTTTTTACAAAGAAAGATTGCACTTGAATTGTTGTTGTAATTGTAACATTTTTAATAAAAAAAAATATTTACAAGGTAGATGTAAACAAACTATTAAAAGGTAAATATAAGCCTTTTCTTTAAATAATTTTTATTGAGTTTTATTAGTGACAAATTTGGGGAGAGGATACATATTCCAAAACTGAAAATACAGTATGAGAATTAACTGAACAATTACTAGACATGGAAAAATATTAAAAAAAATGAGATGCTTCCAACTGTGAACCAATTTGGTAGAATATATATTTATATATATATATACACACACACACACATATATATTGCTCTTGCATTCTTTCTTGTGGCTCAGTGACACACCTGAATGAATGGCTCATTAAGTATGCGGACCCCATTGTCTCCTCAGGTGTGAACCCCTAAATATGCATGATGGTGTTGAAATCGTTGACGCCCCTTGCGCATATTGCCTTTCCAAACAAAAAGTGTCTTACAAAATTTAAATCAATGTATTGTTTTATGTGAATGATTGGGCAGGATGATTTTCACATCATTTTGAAGAAAAAACTCTAGGCAACGACATCCATTAGTCAAAAGTCTTGTGGACACATATTTAGTATGTGTTTTGTGGCCTTATTTCAAAAACTTTATTTTTTATTTTTTTCAATAGCCATGCATAAACAATATTCCCTCAAAAATACAAACATGTACATACATGTTGCTCACATATTATGGTAGCCCTGTTTGTGCTAAATAGAGTGTAATTACACCTTTGCCATTAACATGTTTATAAGCAACTGAAAAAAGCACAAATGTCAGAGCATGTCAGAACATCTCAAGGACCCCAAAAATCCCTTAGACCCCAGAGGGTTAAGTAGATTGTGTTTAACACAAAAAGAGTGATTATCAGTTCAACACACAGAGTTATAGAAATTCTATTTGATTAAAAAAAAAACTGCGCTGGTATTGGATCGGTATCGGTCGATACTCCAAATTTTTGGTATCGGATTGGATCGGTTCAGAAAAAATGGTATCGGGACATCCCTAATATTTTCTGGTAGGCTAAGTTACCCAGGAGCTCTGTTGACATAGGCTTAGCTTGATGAATTGAGTCGTTGAACACAGCAGGAGAGAACGCAACGTTAGCCAGCTAGCTAAAGCTCCGGTGGAAAATTATTAGCTAACGCTACGGAGGCCATAATATTTTTGACTCATGGCTGAAGTTAAGTTTCTCCAGCTCACCCCAGGTTGGGAAAAAATGCATCTCAAAATGCATCAGATTGATGCTTTAAAATGTGGAATATATAAAATTTTCTTCAGGGGGAGCATGCCCCCCAACCCCCCTAGAGGGGTAATTGTTATCACCTTTTTCACCCCTGACCCGTTTTCATGCATGCTATAGTTCCTTTTCCAGACTTATACAAGCAGACTGTGTGTGTGTGTGTGTGTGTAGATAAATATCTATATACACAGTATATATATAGTTTTATATTAATTTTTTTTAAATATTTAATATTCATGTATTATTTATTTGTGTTTCTGTGAATAGCTGTTACAGTTCTACAAATAAAGCATTCTATCTTTTTACCTATCATTTAAAATGCTACAAAAAATGCACCTGAATGCAGGAAATGAAGTGTTTAATGCCCAACGTTTCCTGGGGGAGGTCCCCCAGACCCCCCATTTATATTATTATGTGCCTATGAGTAGAAGAAGTAGTTACCAAAAGCGGGGGTGGATGGGTGGTGGGGACTGGGCTAAGCCCCCAATGTATCAAGACCCTAGCAACGCCCCTGATTAACGCGATCGTTATAAAGGTGTTTAAACAACAAAACACATCCACTTGCACATATTTGACAATCGGAAGATCAGTGTTTCATGCTATAGCTAATACATTTGTGAATATTTTTAATAAAAAAGGAAAAATGACATAAAAGCAGATCATCATTCATTCAGCGCAGTGTTGTGGTTGCGCGGTGTCACGTGACAAGCAATGACGCGTCACCATGGAAACATTAAAGTGACAAGTTCAAAATAACGGTCGCCTTGAAAAACTCACGCTGGGGGGTCAGTTAGAATATTTTAAATTTACGTGTGAAAACGACTGAACGAATGATACACGGATTAGTTAGGATTAGGGGATTTTACAGTATAAAATCATAATTTCTATGGAAAGTCCCCACAAAACATGGAAACCTAACGTGTGTGTGTGTTTAATGCATTTGTAAACATTTTAAGGAACGTGTGTGTTTGTGTTATGGCTGGTAGAAAAAAATCGATTCACCAAACTATAGCGATTTTTGTTTACGATTTAAAAATTTATTTTTTTATTCCCGAATCGATATTGATTCAAATTAAATTGCTTTATTTTTGTCCTTGCTTATCCTTGAATCAGTGTTGCCAACTTAGCGGAGTTATCTCTGAGATGGAGAGAGAGAGTGTGTGTGTGAGAGAGAGAGTTATTTTTTTGAGAAAAAAAAAAGAGTTGCTTTATTTTTGTCCTTGCTTATAGACGAGGTTGACAGAAGTTAGTCACTCTTGCTCAACAGATGATGAAACGTGTCGTTATCTATGAGTGTCGTAATATCCCTCTCAAGTGCAGCGTGGAAGCGGCGTGAGACTGAATGCACTGGAAAGCCCTCGCGCTACTCATATGCTGAGAGAGAGATAAGACAGTAGAGCTGCACGATTCATCTTTAAAATACTATGATCTCCATTCAGACACACACACAATCTTCTTCCAGTTCCTCTGTCTATTAAACCTTTGACAAAATCATATCGCAACATTTTAAATCTGTGTTGGCGCTGCCGCTGACCCAGAGAGAGTTGTCATGAAACAGCTTCACAAAAGGTATTTTCAACCTCATAATAGTATCATTATTTCTGTAATACAACATTTCAAATGGTCATAGAAGTACTGGGATAAAAGTTTAAAGTTCAAATATAAACACTGATGTCTACAGTAGCGATCACAATAGAGTAAATCAGCTTTTGAAAGAAACTTGGCACTTAAAATAACGCATTTATCGATTACATTTTTTCTTCACTAGGTGGCGACAAGTGACTGTTAAAAAATTATTATTATTGAATTATTAATTCAAGAGAATGTAGTACTGTATGATGCTTCTGAAATAAAACTCATATTTACAAAAACAATTCATCCCATCTTTATGACTCTTATTTATCATGTACAGTCTGTATAAGTGTATGATTTAACTTTTCCTCATAGTCTAGTGTTGAAAACAAATCGCAATACATATCGTATCGGCACCCAAGTTTCGGGATATAGGTGCATCGTCCCAGCCCTAGTGTGTGTGTGTGTGTGTGTGTGTGTGTCTGTGTGTGAGAGAGAGAGAGAGAGAGAGAGAGAGAGTGTGTGTGAGAGCTTAATGTATTTGTAAACATTTTAAGGAACTCTTAATACTATGCAATGCTCACGCTTTTGCAAAGGTCTGTTTGCACAAGCATTACAAGGCAAGTTGATTTACACCAAACATTTGTGCTTTAAAAACCCTCTTCACTGTAACCTGCATCTGTTGTCTGGTTTGTAGTTCGTACGGTTTATTTAACTGTTAGTTTTACTGTGTTTTGTGGATAATAATATAGTGAGATGTAAATGTTCCTCTTCAGGGAGACTCCTCACCGCTGCCTTCTACCGCCGGCAGGATCTGACGGTTCAAGCAGGAATCTGTCGCTGAACCGCCGGATGGGGCTTACGCCAAACATATATTATATACACTATCTACATATTAATACTTATTCACACAGAGTCTTATGGTAGAGATGATCTTACCTCAGTCTCTCCAGTTTACAGTGAGGATTCGCCAGTCCAGCAGAGAACAGCTTCACTCCTGAGTCTCCTAGTTTATTCACAGATAGATTCAGATCTCTCAGGTGTGAGGGGTTTGATCTCAGAGCTGAAGCCAGAGCAACACAACCTTCATCTGTGACACCACAATAACTCAACCTGTAGAGAACAATGACACACATTAAGCCTATATCCAGAGATAAACATAATAATAAAATAACAACATGATGCTGTCAATATGAAATACATAAAATACTTATTATTTCACATTGTTAAAATACATCAGTTAGGATTAGGGGATTGAATACACAGTTTTACAGTATAAAAATCATTATTTCTATGGAAAGTCCCCATAAAACATGGAAACCCAACATGTGTGTGACTGAGTGAGTGTGTGTGTGTGTGTGTGTGTGTGTGTGTGTGTGTGTGTTTGTGTGTGTGTGTGTGTGTGTGTGTGTGTGTGTGTGTGTGTGTGTGTGTGTGTTAGGGCTGGGGGAAAATAATCGATTCACCTATCGCAATTTTTTTGTTTAAGATTTTAAAATATTTTTTTTATTCCAGTATCGATATTGATTCAATTTAAATTGCTTTATTTTTGTCCTTGCTTATAGACGAGGTTGACAGAAGTTAGCCACACTTGTTCAACAGAGGATGAAATGTGTCGTTATCTATGACTGTCGTAATATTCAAGTGGAGCGTGGAAGTGACGCGAGACTGAATCAGTGTTGCCGACTTAGCGCATTTGTCGATATTTTTAGCGACTTTTCAGACCCTTTAGTGACTTTTTTTTTAAAGCAACTAGCGACAAATCTAGCGACCTTTCTTTTTGTGGAGAGTTGTCATGAAACAGCTTCACAAAAGGTCTTTATAATAGTATCATTATTTCTGTGATACAACATTTCAAATGGTCATAGAAGTACTGGGTTAAAGTTTAAAGTTCAAATATAATCACTGATGTCTATGGTAGCGATCACAATAGAGTAAATCAGCTTTTTATAGAAACTTGGCACTTAAAATAACGCATTTATCGATTACATTGTTTCTCCACTAGGTGGCGACAAGTGATCAAAAAATGTATTTGTTATTCAATTATTTATTCAAGAGAATGTAGTTCTGTATGATGCTTCTGAAATAAAACTCAGAAAGATGTGATGAATTGTTTTTGTATATATGACTCATCTTATACATCATGTACAGTCTGTATAAGTGTATGATTTACCTTTTCCCCATAGTCTAGTGCAGTGGTTCCCAAACTTTTAACAGGCATGTACCCCCTGAGACATTATAGATCTTCCGGAGTACCCCCAACACCACCAATTGTTAACAACAAGTTTTTATTTATTTATTAATATTTATTTTTATCAATTTTGTCGAGAACAGTGAATAGAATCATAAACATATGATACAAATCTCATCAAAAGTCAACATATGATACTTTATGTTTCCACAACAATGTTAGTGAGTAAATCTACTGAAATTGCCACCATAACAGTGGAGTGTGATGTGTTAGATGTAGGGCTACCACATTTTAAAATTACTATTAGTAGAAGTTAATATAATAAAATACGTAGACCTACGCCAAAAAACTAGTTGAGGATAAATTCTTTAAAATTGGGCAATTCCAGCGTTATAGACGTGACATTTGCAGTCAAAACTTGAAATATAAATTCTCAGAAAATGCATTTAATACTGAAACGTCTGTTTATATATCCATACTCCCTTAATAAAGCTCCAGACATTAGAAAAATATCAGTCTACACATGCGTTTTATATTTAATATGAGGGAAATACACATATGACGTGATACAAAAAAATCTTTAACTTTTAGGTGGCAAAATATTTTTTAGTAATTCTATGAACTACACTGCGCAAAATAAAAGTAATACTACCCACCGGATGAGGGTCGGCCTCCACAGAACATAAAATATTATTTTTATTTAATTTTTCGTGTTCGCATTTATGAGGAAAAAAACAATGTTACGGACGTGACAGTTCTCCGTTACGGACATGACCGCTCTGAAAGCGACTTTAAAACTTTCACAGAGACTTCAGAAAGCACAAAGCCTTTCTTTAAAGTGAATTTCGTTTTTTATTAATTGTATCTTAATTTTAATCAATGTTTCATCAACCAATTGCCTGGATTTAATAAATAAGAAGTAAATATAGTAGAAAATAGATCATCATGACCAGGAGGCGCCGGCGTGTGAACTGGACTCTCGTCTAATAATTGAAAAGAAACTCAGCGTATAAGCTACTTGCCTCACAGACCTGAGAAATATATAGAAAGCTTGAAATGTCTAATTTTTAACAGAACAATTCAAAACTAAAGAAATCAGACTCTCTGCTTATGTAATCCGTATGAAATGTGCATTTCTCTCTGGCGCGTTCACTACTGTGAAGATCGCGAGTCAACATCGCCAACTTCATCTTTGCAGCCGACACTGACAAACACTTGTTTATTAATAAACAATTAAAATGTCTCCTTGCTATATTTGACATATTCATAATCATTATGCCGGTTCTTTGTGGCAGCTTTTAGATACTTCATTGGCAGCGCCGCCCTTGCATGTTACATGAACGCGTCACCACAGCATCAGCACCGAAAACATGATTTTTTTCAAATCTAAAATCAAAAATCGTGATACGAACCGAATTGTAGGTTTGGTCTATCGTTACAGCCTTAGTTAGATGAGAAAGCAGGAGTTTAGTCGTTTGTCATGGTTGTAAAAAAAAACAATTGCTAACTGAACATCTTTGCCAAGTGCAAACCAGTACAGAAGTAATCAATAAATTATCGGGGAGGGTCATGCCTTTTTTCACAATCATTTTGGAGGGTCATAGAAAAAATTATTGCTGGCGAAGGGAGGGTCAAGTCTTTTTTGACTACAGATCTCAAAACTCATCCGGTAGCCCCTTAAATAAAAAACGAACAGTCCCTTAGATCTTTTTTCGCGTACCCCCTGAAATCAGTCCACGTACCCCAGTTTGACAACCGTGGCAACAGAGTTAATCAGCTTTTGATAGAAACTTGGCACTTAAAATAATGCATTTATCGATTACGTTGTTTCTCCACTAGGTGGCGACAAGAGACTTAAAAAAATTATTTGTTATTGAATTATTTGTTCAAGAGAATGTAGTACTGTATGATGCTTCTGAAATAAAACTCAGAAAGATGTGATGAATTGTTTTTGTATATATGATTCATCTTATACATCATGTACAGTCTGTATTAGGGCTGAACGATTTTTGAAAATAATCAAATTGCGATTTTTTTCACCAATATTGCAATTGCGATTCGATATGCGATTATTTTTTAACCCCTTAAGCTCTTTGGTTTATTTTGGAATTCCGCATGAAATTGGACATACCCAAATCTGATGGCTCCCCATACCCACATACAGTGAAGTAAATGCAAATAATTGGTGTCATTTTATAGGAAACCCTTTAAACAAACAAAATCAAGTGTCAAATGTAATAAAAATTATTGTATGTGTTTAAAATATCAAAAGAAACACACAAAAAAGTAGGCGCTTTTGTGTATTTTTTTCTTTGAATCTTTCTTTGAAAGTGTATAACTCTGGTATTGTGTGCAACAGCTACCTATTATAAGTTCCATTTGATTCCACTAGATGTCACCAAACTAGAGATGCTCCGATCAGCATTTTTGGGGCCGATCACCGATTACCGATCACCAAAATCATGATCTGCCGATTGCCGATCACTGCCGATCACAGAATGGCAGGGGAATGGGAATCTTTTATCTATAATCTAGCAGAGTTTGCACCATTTGTAGAAATGTGTTTATTTAATTGTATTTAGAAAATGAGATGTCTTAAGGCTACTGTAGGCCAGCTTTCCCAAATAAGGCAGAGTAACATTAAATTATTCCAAACAAAGAGGGGTCAGGCAGACCAACACACATCAGATCAGCCTAATGGGAGGGGATCAAGTTACACTTAGGCATATTTGGAAATTGTAGCCTCTTAATACACCCACTACATTTACTAATTGGCAACAAAATGTACAACTTGTTACACCAAAACTGGCTACTGATAAAAGGACAAAACTATGGCAAGTTTTTTTCTGTTATTATTATGAACGTCTGATGTAGTTGAGCAGAATGCTCTTTTATGAAGTTACTTCATTAAAGGACATATTTAATGAGATTATGCCTGAAAAGGTTTTGGATTTTTTATCATATGTTCATTTAAAAATATATATTGTATAAAATGACTTCTTGTTTATATTTGTTTTGTTTTATTGTATTTATATGATATTTGTATTTTTATAATTGAATTTTTGCCATGAAAATAGCTTTGAATGCTGACATGGCATTAAATAAAATAATCTGAATCTGAATCTGATTTAGTTGAGGAACCAACTACGTCAGATCAAAAAAAAAAAAAATACCACCACCACTTTTGAAACATCTCGCGGCACGAATGTACCAATACAAATAAATAAAAACATCTCCAGTTAACTCAGAGCATTCATTTTGTTCATTTGTTAAATAAGAGGCGATCTAGCGCTGAAATGGTTTTTTTTTTTTTATCAAGTGATCAAAGTGCTCGTTGCCGCAGCGATCAGTGGCGCGGATACCGCGTTCTGTTGTGGCTCGCGCGGTGCACGGTCTTCACTCGGACGCGCGCTTCAATCCGTTGGGAGACTCCCTATTCGTTCCGGTGAAGGAGAACTCATGTTGCCACTGCCAAGCTCCACTCTGCTGTTGTGTGCCAGTGCGCCACGCATGCAGGTGGGAAAAAGTCGCGCGAGTAATTTACGTCACGTGATCGGCTTTTTTGATCGTCGCTTTTGGGGTTCGCCGATCAATCTATTTTTATCCAATATCGGCCAATCATGATCGGCGTCCGATCAATCGGAGCATCCCTACACCAAACACTGAAAAAAATATTATGTGTCTAACATTTTGCTTTCAAAAGTTATTGCTATGAAACCAAAGGGAGGCAAAGTGGCTTTTTAGTGTCTTTTTGGAGTCTCCAAGGTCCCGACTGCAAAAAAAGAAAATTACACCAAAAATCTCACTTTTACTATTTGCTAAAAGTACTTTTCCCATATAAATACAAATATTCCCATATATGTTTCATGTTCTTCTCAAAAGAGACTCAATACATGCAATAAATAAGCACCAACAAAAAGCCTCTTGGACGTCATTTTCTAACAATGTGTGAGTTATGAGAGAGTACGTCAAAACTGCGCAGAATATCTGATTACTTTGTTTTTTACTCTGAGGTAAAATTGCGCGCTGAATATCTCAGACTCTGGTTGGTTTAGAGGAAAGGTGTGTCCACGACATGTTCCTTTAATGCTGAGATCATAAGCTTTCCAATGATGCGTAGTTCGTCATCATCCGTCGACGATAACATATGTGGATCGTATGAAAACAATGACTTATTTCCTGCATTACTGGACTAAATGAGACACAACGGGGGATTATTTCTCAAGCGAAACTCACATGAAGGTGAAAATGGACTCATTTTGAAGAAAACAGTCTAAGGTGAAAGTATATGTATATTTTTGACTACTTTTAGCTCAGACATGCTGTAATCGGAGACGAAATGCAACGCTTTTCCTAGTTTGTTTACAAATATCAAAGATGTACTTCGCGATTAATTCTGCAATTGATCTGTTGTATTATGTCAACTAAATAAACCATATAGCAAAAATCCTGAGAAAGAAAGGTTTTGTTTGATATATGACTTGCCTTTGTTCATCAAATTTGACCAATGCCATCAATATTCAAATTCATAATCACACTTACTTTTGATCGGTATTTCGGTTGCGGGTGGAGGACTTTAAACATTTAAATTATGCAATATGTAAAATTAATTAAAAAATGATGGGTTTGTGTGAAAAGTAGAGGGTCTAAGCTTTGTAACGATATCACATATGACTATTAATGTTTCATCAGGACCTTTAAATATTAAAGGGCGATCATAATAACGATCTTAATAACGCAATTCACACCCGGTACCGGGTTTACGACCTTAATAGGTTGTCTTCTGTATGAAACGGTTCTTTCTGGAAGCCAGACCTCTGTTGTGATGACATGAGGTGATGCATGAATTGATGAATGACATTTTTTATTTAACTACTTCACTCAATAGTATATTTGAACTTCCAATCTTGTAAACATCAGAACATAAATATAAATTAAAAAATCTGTGGCTTTACCAAATTACCACACTCAGTTTTTCAGATAATTCACTTTAAGAAACATGATATATAAACATGTGGACTGCACTTTTTAAACGCCATCTGTGAACTGCTAGACAGTCTTTAAATAAATAAATAAAAAATATACACACATCTTCCTGATCTCTCCAGTCAGTAACATTACACACAAAGTGCAGAAAAATAAAGGAGAGCAAATACCTGCCTGAACCTCTTTGAAAATATTTAGGTAAATCAAAATTAACACAATATAACAATTGTAAAAAAAATTATTAAAAAAAATTATATATATATATACACTCTTTTAAATGAAACCTGGCTGAACATCTTGGTTATCTGCAGTCACTAACAGCAACACACCACACAAACTAAAGTACACAATGAGTAGCCTATGGCACTGCCAGCCATAATGATCCTAGCTCAAAGGTTTTTTGCTTGGGTGATTTCCGCGTGCAGTTTTGAAGTGCGTTCATATGGCGTAACACTTTCAAACATTTCGGTCACTGATCCTTGCCGAGTACTTGGATTATTTTGCACACCGCTTGTTTTTGTAGCTTTACACCTATCATACCATGTGTTTTAGGTGCTGGTACAGGTTGGTAGTGTTGCCCCGTGAAGTAGCAACTGTAACAAGGCAGGTTTTGCACAATACATGACGCTGGGAAACATCTTTTTTAAAGCCAAAATAGTCCCACACGACTGATGTACTGTTCCTCTTTGACACTAACATTCCTTCAGTGTCTGGTTCTGTCGAGCCTGAGGCCATTGTCAATGTACAGTTGCCAAGTTAACTCTTGTTACGCTCCCGTGTTACGTGACAGAGTGCAGCCAGCCGGTGCAGCCTTTGTGTTAGAAAATCTCGTTTCATCATATCACGATATTATCGCAAATGCAATTAATCGTCCAGCCCTAGTGTGTGTGTGTGTGTGTGTGTGTGTGAGTTTTTTGTGTCTCTGTGAGTGTGTGTGTGTGTGCGAGAGTGTGTGTGTATGTGTGTGTGTGAGTGTGTGTGTGTGTGTGTCTCTGTGTGTGTGTGTGTGTGTGTGTCTCTGTGTGTGTGTGTGTGTGTGTGTGTGTGTGTGTGTGTGTCTCTGTGTGTGTGTGTGTGTGTGTGTGTGTGTGTGTGTGTGTGTGTGTGTGTGTGTGTGTGTGTGTGTGTGTGTGTGTGTGTGTGTAAGAGAAAGTTAGAGAGGCAGAGAGACAAGGAAACAGAGAACAAATAATGCTAGTCTATGCAATCATATCTTTGTGTAGGCTAGTTGACAATAACAGTGTAACAAATTCATCTCCCAAAGTTTCGTAGTCCAGCGAATTTAGTAAAACTTTGTAAACTTTAATAGTACTTTAAATACCTTTACTCAATTATCTGGACTACGAAACTTTGGGAGATTATTTTTGAATGTCTGTTCTTTGAAATTAGCAAAAAAAAAATAAAATCTATTATTTCATTGTTTTTCCACATAATCGGCCCATTTCTTAAAATGGAACGTTGCGACTTCCGACTCATTTCGCCAGATCGGGTCACATTTGTATATAGTCTCTTAATATTAACCCTCTGGGGACTAAGCCCTTTTTGGTCCGTTTTCTCTATTTTTACATTTGGGCTTATAAACCATATGTAATGGAGATGGAACACTACGTGTTTGGTATCTATGGATTCAGAAGACCCTAACCTAACATAAGCATGAATGTAATGTGTTTATAAAGGAAGTATGAGTGAAAAATGTACAATAAACTAGAGTTTTTCAAAAACGGAAATTAGATTTTTGTCATTTATTTCTGAAAATCACACAACAATAGTGAACAGTTTTTGAACAAAAAATATATTTGTCAAAGCCTTTGCTTGACAGACATGTGTAATTGTTAAATAAAATGTGTAAAGACCAATGAAAAATTTAACTTTATTTACAAATAGTCCCAGGCGTTTTTCTTAGGAATGCTTAGAATTTTCTAAGCAATGCTTTCTCCTCGTCACTCTCCAGTAATTGTTCCAGAGCTTGTTCCACCGTAAATCGTTTACTGCTTGCCATCATAAAAGTGCTAAAACATTAAATAATGCTATAATTGTATGTATATATATATATTATAATTGTTCTGTCTCTCTCTCATATAAATCTCTGATAATCCGCTCCGTAAGCCTCCGTTCGCTCTCTCTCCTTCTCTCCATTCGACGCTGTTATCGTCATATCCCTCACTATATAGTACCACCCCTTGCAAGGCTACAGAGTCCTCTGATTTGCTAGAATACGTCATGGTAAGCTTCCTCTGATTGGGTAAGAAAAATATTCCTCCATCGGCAATTTTTACATTGGCTGTTGCTCGCGGAATCTGCCAAACAACATCGATTTCATTGGCCTTTTACGTAGTGGTATTGCACAACAAGGAAGTGTGTATATTTACTGCCGGGTAAGTTATCACTGTTTTCAGCGGAATCTGAGGAAGACTGCACCTCTCTATTATTAATAGTTTTTAAGATAATTACACATTTGTAAAAGTATGCCATTTTGGGCGGCACTGCCCAATCCGTCCCCAGAGGGTTAACTAGAACTTATATACTATTATATACTATACATTAACTATAAACTAATAGTTTGCAAATGATTTATAAGCGCTGTGTTACTGTATACTTGTGATAAAGTGTCACCATTATTTCAAACTGGTCACATTGTGTAATTGTTCCTTTTGTATGTGATGGTGTGATTCTTCTTTTTCAAAAATAACACATAATAAACAAAGTAAAGATGAATTTGACTGATAGCATTATTATTATTATTTTTCAATATTTCCATAGATATGGTGATATATTGTTATCGTGTGTTATTTTGGCCATGATAATCATGTAGTGATAAATCTGATATGATGTCAGTCCTGGTTCAGGAGAAACACACACCACTTCCCTCTTTTCAGCTGCACACACACACACACACATATATAATAATAATAATAATAATAATAATATAATATATATAATGTGTGCAGACACACATTTTGAGGCAATGCTCACGCTTTTGCAAGGGTCTGTTTGCACAAGCATTACAAGGCAAGTTGATTTACACCAAACATTTGTGCTTTAAAAACCCTCTTCACTGTAACCTGCATCTGTTGTCTGGTTTGTAGTTCGTCCGGTTTATTTAACTGTTAGTTTTACTGTGTTTTGGGGATAATAATATAGTGAGATGTAAATGTTCCTCTTCAGGGAGACTCCTCACCGCTGCCTTCTACCGCCGGCAGGATCTGACGGTTCAAGCAGGAATCTGTCGCTGAACCGCCGAATGGGGCTTACGCCAAACATATATTATATACACTATCTACATATTAATACTTATTCACTCAGAGTCTTTATGGTAGAGATGATCTTACCCCAGTATCTCCAGTTTACAGTGAGGATTCTCCAGTACAGCAGAAAGCTGCTTGATTCCTGAGTCTCCTAGTTTATTCCCAGACAAACGCAGATCTCTCAGGTGTGAGGGGTTTGATCTCAGAGCTGAAGCCAGAGCAACACAACCTTCATCTGTGACACCACAATCATACAACCTGTAGAGAACAATGACACACATTAAGCCTATATCAAGAGATAAACATAACAATAAAATAACAACATAATGCTGTCAATATAAAATAATAAATATATAAAATACTCATTAGTTCACATTGTTAAAATACATCAGTTAGGATTAGGGGATTGAATACACAGTTTTACAGTATAAAAATCATTATTTCTATGGAAAGTCCCCATAAAACATGGAAACCCAACATGTGTGTGACTGAGAGAGTGTGTGTGTGTGTGTGTGTGTGTGTGTGTGTGTATTTGTAAACATTTTAAGGAATGTGTGTGTGTGTGTGTGTGTGTGTGTGTGTTAGGGCTGGGGGAAAAAAATCGATTCACCTATGGCAATCTTTTTGTTTAAGATATTTAAAATATTTATTTTATTCCAGTATCGATATTGATTCAATTTAAATTGCTTTATTTTTGTCCTTGCTTATAGACGAGGTTGACAGAAGTTAGCCACACTTGTTCAACAGAGGATGAAATGTGTCGTTATCTATAAGTCTCGTAATATTCATTTCAAGTGGAGCGTGGAAGCGGTGCGAGACTGAATCAGTGTTGCCAACTTAGCGCATTTTTCGCTATTTTTAGTGACTTTTCAGACCCTTTAGTGACTTTTTTTTTAAAGCAACTAGCGACAAATCTAACGATCTTTCTTTTTGTGGAGAGTTGTCATGAAACAGCTTCACAAAAGGTCTTTATAATAGTATCATTATTTCAGTGACACAACCAGAAGTTCTGGGATAAAAGTTTAAAGTTCAAATATAAACACTGATGTCTATGGTAGCGATCACAATAGAGTAAATCAGCTTTTAATAGAAACTTGATGCTTAAAATAACGCAGTTATCGATTACATTGTTTCTCCACTAGGTGGCGACAAGTGATCAAAAAATTTATTTGTTATTCAATTATTTATTCAAGAGAATGTAGTTCTGTATGATGCTTCTGAAATAAAACTCAGAAAGATGTGATGAATTGTTTTTGTATATATGACTCATCTTATACATCATGTACAGTCTGTATAAGTTTCTGATTTAACTTTTCCCCATAGTCTAGTCTAGTGCAATATCGAATTACAATATTGTAGAATCACAATTCTTAAAAATGGCAATGCATATCGTATCGGTGAGTGAGTGTGTGTGTGTGTGTGTGTGTGAGTGAGTGAGTGAGAGAGTGAGTGAGTGAGCGAGTGATTGAGTGAGTGAGTGAGTGAGTGAGTGAGTGAGTGTGTGAGTGAGTGAGTGAATGAGAGAGAGAGAGAGAGAGAGAGAGAGAGTGTGTGTGCTTAATGTATTTGTAAACTTTTTGAGTGAATTGCTTAAAGTTATTGAAACTTTATAGTGATTAAGAAGCACGGATAAATGAACAATAAGGAACGGGACGTGTTTGATGATTTTAAAGCGCACATTAGAACTCAAATCGGCTCTCACACAATGGCTTCTTGTGCCGTCTGTCAGTGTGTCCCGCTCCGTGGCGTTTGAATGGTCAAATACACACAAAATTACGTAATAAACACACATCTTGCTTGTGCGCGCACTCATTTTTTGAAGGACATTTCACAACAGTTTGGAAATGATGTAATCGAGTCACATGACAATGGTAAGTGCTCACGATCTTGTATATTAAGATATTAAGTATTTCTTTTGGCCAGTTAGATTGGTATATGCTGAACTTCATGGATTTATGTATTATAAGTAGGGATGCACCGAATCCAGATTTGTGGGGTTCGGCCGAATACCGAATCCACTGGTTAAGATTCTGCCGAATCCGAAACCGAATACCGAATCCAACTCTCATCCTCAGTCCATTAACACAGTAAACACATTAATGAAGTAAACAAAGCGGATTTTTCATTTTATTTTATTACTGTAAATAATAAACACTACTTTTACTTTTATAACTGTAAAAAAAAAAAAAAAGAATAAGCAACATTATGCATTTTAACAGCGGCGATGTTGTGTAGCCTATTGTTTAGAGTCCTTGCCACCATGAGACAAATCGGCATTGCAAATTGAACATTGAACAAGCTCGACTTGAATTGCCTTCTTTTCACTGAAAATACTGCCAAACAACACTTTTTCTGCTCACGAGTTCCATTTTCACTTTCTCACAGCCTACTGCATTCGAACGGTCCACCTACTGTAACGAGTGGAAATAAGGTGTGGCCCCTTTAAGAACTGCGCGCTCCCCTGTTGAACTGTCTGCAGTCCGTATTGTATGTGCCGTGCGCCTCGAACACATACCCATGTGTGCGGGTTATTTCTGTTTGATGCTCATTTTTACCTTATTTTGTTAAGTAACGCTGTGGACGGTAGAACGTGTGACAGACAGTTACACAAGTTAAATTGTGGAATAAAGTGCGAGTTGTGAGATGCCAATCGTCTCCGTGAGTCTGTCTGGCCTCTGCAATAACTTTAGCTGTGAGCTATCCCTATTTTTCTTCCTGACACAACGCGTTACACTACAGGCTTGTTCGACTTGAACCGGCGCTGCACAGACAGATCAGTTTATGACATCAAAGTACCGCGAGAGCAATAAGGAGCCGTCTGCTCTCTATTCGTTCACGCGGTACTTTGATGTCATTTACTGATCGGTGACTTCGACGTAGCGCGCGTAGTGCAAGCCTAGGGTTCGGTTCGGTGGAAAAAAATTCTGAGGTTCGGCAGAAACCGAACCCCGTTAAAAAGCCCAATATTCGGCCGAATCCGAATCCGAATCCTGGATTCGGTGCATCCCTAATTATAAGTCTGAGGTGTTTTTATCTGCACCATCATATTACAGACGACTGCTGGTGTAATTATGCAGTTGTGGAGACGAATGATGATTCCAGAGCAATACATCCATATACACTACAGTCAAAAGTTTTGGATCGGTAATATTTGTAAGGTTTTTAAAAAGAAGTCTCTTCTGCTGCATTTATTTGATAAAAAAAAAAAAACAGTAATATTGTGAAATATTATTCCAATGTAAAACAGCTGTTTTCTACGTGAATATATAATAAAGTGTAACAAAGTGTAACAAAAAAATTGTCCACGACTGTTTTCAACATTGATAATAATAATGAATGTTTTTTGATAATTATGCACTATGACACAGTTGTGATTTGGTTGCGGACAGCACTGAACACAACGATTGACGAACCAAACGCAGTTTATTGAGAGCACAATCCAAAGTCAGAGTCCATTAAAACAGGCAGAAGGTCAGAGCTCAGAAAACCAGTCCAAACAAACTAACAAATCCAGAGGGTTTCAGGACAAGAAGGAGAAAACCAGGGGGTTATTCCAGAAAGCAGGTTGTGTGACAGACCCGGGTGTGTTTAAGGGTAAGTCAGCGGATAACCTCAACTCTCAGCTCCACAAACAGAGGAAACTTTCAGAGTAAGTCAGTCGCCATAGCTTTCATAGGATTCATCGCTCTGTTGAGAATGTCTGGCGTGTTAACCATGAAATTAAATAATAAAACCAAAAAATGTGGTTTAATCAACCAAGAGTTCAGGGTATGTTTCACGGTAAGATAAGCTTGCTTTCTGGAACACACCCCAGGACACAGACAGATATCCAAACCAGGAATAGCAGGAAACAAGGAAAGCGCTCAGTAATGCCGTGAGACTCTAGACAAGACTCTGCGATGAGACAAACAACTGAACTGGGTAAATAGGCAGAGAGACTGAGGGATCATGAGGGGATGGGAAACAGCTGCACATGATTACACAGATGACACACAAAGCATTGTGGGAAACTGAGTCCATGCTGTGTGTAGAGTGAGCGGTAAGAGTGTCCTCTGCTGGCGTACAAGCGCACTCGCAGCTGTGACAATATGAGCTCAGTTTCTTTAATATATTACTAAGAGCATAAGTGAAGATTATGCTAAAGATATTGATCCCCAACACAGAACATTAACAAATTCTGTACACACCTTATTAATAAACCATATGTACAGAAAAACGCTTAATGTGGTTTTCTATGGGAGGATGGTATTGCGGTTTCCACAACAAATCCTTTAAATGGTATTCAATGCAAAACAAAAATGAAAAATATAAGTAGCCTATAAAATAAACAAATTATTGTGGCATTAATTAGCCCACAAACAATATTTATTTTAAAGCCTAAAAGGATTTATTTAATGCAAAACTGAAACCAGCGTTGGGCGTTTATCTGTAATAGACTAAGTGTTGTATTTGTTTATATTATTATTAGTAGTAGTATTATTATTTTTATTACTATGTGCATTTTTATATTTATATTTATGATTTTATTATGTCTGCTCTTCTCTTTCTCCCAGACATTTACATTTTTTAACATTTTATGAGACATACATCAAGCTTGTCCTCTACATCAGCAAGTTACAATTCAAATAGTATATAATGCATTTAACGTCAAATAAGCTTAATAAAATAAATTATTTTATAAATGTATTTCTCATGTATGTGCTTCATGTATTCGCTGCCTTGTGGTTCATTTTTGTGATGTGCTCCAGAAAGAGTTTCACGGAGACTGAGACTGCAAAAAAAAAAAAAAAATCCTGTTGTTTTCTTTATTTTACAAAAGAAAAACGTGTTGTTGTCATTTTTTTTTTTTTTTTGCCCGCCACCACCCCCCCTCTTCGGAGGGCAACTTTATTTTTAATAAAGCAAAAAAATATATATACGCAATATTTTACAATACAGACAATACATTTATATATAGTGCGTAACTATTCACCCCATTTAGTGAGACTCTGGGTACATAAGTGAAGGGGGGATTATAGCACCATGTACAGAGTGTGACACGTAACATAGGACAAGACAAGGTGACAGACAAACAACAACAGAAAAAAAACACAACTTGAGCAAATTATTATTAATTTTTTTTTTCTTTTTTTTTTCTTTTTTTTTTTTCTTGTTGATCTGAGATTTACATTATTTGATCACTGTTAAGGTGTTTGAGGGAAAATGGGTTTTGGAAAACATGTTATGCATGAGTGTGGATAGTGTATTTCTATGTGTATGTATGAAGTGATAACTGCAGTAACAGAACGGGGGAGGAATATATCTGGTAATGTACACGGCTTATAGTTATATTTGTGCGATATTAAGAAATGTCAAGATGTCCAAAATGTAAAGAATGGGGACCAGATATCTTCAAAGGCTGATATTTGCTTACTTCTGTGTGCATTGTGTTTCTCCATTGAGATATATTCTGAGATTAAATTTGTCCAGTGATTGATGTGGCAAGATTTCTTTGATTTCCAATTTTGGAGGATTACTTTCTTAGCAACAGCTAGAGAGATAAGCAGCGGATTCCTATATTTTTGTGAGATATGAATTTCAGAAAGGTCGCCTATGAGACAAAGTATTGGGGATAATGGGATTCTGTAGCTCATGATGGTGGACAGTGTCTCAGTGACTGAAATCCAAAAAGAGTGAACTGGTTGACAGTGCCACATGGCGTGCAAATAGTCGTCTGTGCTACCTAAAGTGCATTGCGAACAAATATCGGTGTTGTGTAGACCCATTTTGAACATTTTACTTTGGGTAATGTGAGTTCTGTGAATGACTTTATATTGTATAAGTTGCAGGTTTGTGTTATTGGTCATGAAAAATGTGTTCCTACAAATTTGTTCCAGTACTCAGGTTTGGGAGAGACGGCCAGGTCGGTTTTCCATTTGGTTGTTGGGAGTGTTATTGTTGTGTTTTGGTTGGAAATCATTGTATATAGCTGGGAGGTTAATTTTTTGAAGTTATTCATTTTCATAAGTTCTTCTGTAAGCTGAGAAGGTTGTAATGTATTGTTGGCGAGTGTGGTTTTATTTTTAATTAGAAGTCTAAGTTGTTGATATTTAAGGAATTGTTCCCTCCCAACCCCATATTTCTGTATGAGTGTGTTAAATGACATGAAATGAAGTTTTATTAACTAAGTTCGGGAGGAGCACGTTTCAGATAATTAACACGAGTGGACAGCAATCAGCAATCAATGATAAGAGGGTACTTATAGACTCAGCAGTCTTACCTCGATCCATTGACAGTTTGCAGCATTTAGTATTTGCTTCTTTGCTCAGCTACTTGCAACTATGTCTCCTACGAGCTCCTCTTCCGACGAAGAAATCACCAGGGATGCATCTTCTCACTCCGTCGATCCCACGGTCATCCCTCCTACGCCGGTCGGTGCACTTGAGCCCCCGGCCTCTCCTCGCGGCCGCACACCGGCCCGATCAGCCCGGCGCTCATCAAGACGCCATGACCAGTCTTCGCCGCCCCCGGCAAGACTTCCATCTTCTTCCCCAGCTTCCTCCTACCGCTCGGCCGTCCCGACGATCCCACCCATCGGGAAATGGACTGTAGCTGGATTGAGGCAAGCACTGGGTAACTCCGAGTTACAAGCTTCAAGGAAAATGAATAAAGCGGAGCTGTATGATTTGTATGTCTCCTTAAAGTCCACTCCTAAGACGACCCACAGGCAGAGCAAAGCCCGCAGGGCTCAAAATTCGCCTGCCCAGTCACCACCCTCGTCTCCCTGCACAGGACGCGGCTCGCTTCGCCCATCGAGCCGCCGCAGCAACAGGCCCTCAGCGAGCCAGGGCCGCGCTCCAGTTTTCATCACGGCAGGTCCACTACCACCTTTTGACGAGGCCCAGCCCTCCACCTCTGCTTCCGCCGCCGCAGCACCACGTACAGCCGGGCCCAGCGGCCTCCCCGCAGCCGCTCAGTTATATTCTCCTGCTGTACATAACCCTTTTCCTTTTCAGTGGCCTCCAGCTCCAGTTCCAGACACTAGCGCGAAGCTATCGCCGCTAGCATCACAGACCCAACAATGTCAACAGTTCTACCCAACAGGTTACAACCCCGCCCACTTCCAGTGGCCTGCAGCACAAGTAACTCAAACAAGCGCGGGCCCGCCTCCGCTCGCAGCCCAAGCTCACACTGCTTTCTATCATCCCTCACTTCCTCCGACTAACTTTTTTTTCTCAATTTACAGCAGGTCATCCAATCACAAGGGCACCGCTGACATTCGCAGCCCCGGATTATACCCTTCCCAGCTCTATCATACAAACTAAATCACCATATTCTCTTTTCACAGCCACTCCGATGCCCGTGCCGCCCAATGCAGTTGCTATGGAACCCCCACCAGTTTCTCAATCCATCCGCGCTCAGATCCTCTCAGGTACGGATGTAGACCTCTCTTCTCTGTTGTCTCTCCTCCCTGCAGCTGAATCAGACCGCCAAGTGGATTGCGGTGATTTTTCAGTTACCCTGAAAAACACAAACACGCACTCCTCTCGCGTCCTTTCATTTCCCGAATTCACGATCGCTTTTTCACGTTTCACTGAAATCATCTGTTCAGCCTTCCCCCACAGGCGGCGCGAACTCAACGATTATCAAGCAATCATTGCCGAACTCGCGCTGTCCTATGGGGGCGGGCATTTCTACACGTACCACAAACTTTTTTCTGCAAAAAGTGCCGTGCGAGTCGCACAATGGAATCAGTGCACATACTGGGGTGCACTTGACTCGGATCTCCACAGCAGGGTATTTTTAGGTTGCAAAAACATTACCTGTGCAGTTTGCAGGTCAGTGGCGCACTCAACCGCATCGTGCCCACAGGTTAACCCATCCTCTCTTCCCTACGTGGGAACAAGCCATGCTAAATCCACTAGCTACGTGCCGCGCGCAGCAACCACCAGCGCAATACAGGACTCTGCTTTTGATGAAAGCAGGCAGCCTTGTAATCATTTCAACGCGGGCAGATGTCAAAGAGCACGCTGCCGGTTTATGCACATCTGCAGCTTTTGTGGCGGCGCCCATGCTCGCATTGTATGTCCAGTCTTCAAGTCTGTGAATAAAAAATCAAAAAATTATTTGGCGACTCCTGTGAATATTTCGCGCATGCACTTCGAACTAGCTCATCACCCGGATGCCGAATTTACCGATTATCTGCTGTCAGGCCTAAAAAATGGCTTTAAACCCGGCTTAGAATGCCCGCTTTCCCAAAACATCATATGTAATAATCTCCAATCCGCCCTTATAGAACCTGAAGTTGTAGACAAACTGATCAAAAAAGAAGTTGAGTCAGGCTTTATGATCGGTCCGTTCGACAATCCTCCATTTAATCTGTTTCGTATCAGCCCCATTGGAGTGGCTACAAGGAAGTTCTCGGGTAAAAAACGCCTAATAATCGACCTGTCAGCCCCGCACAATTCTCCGTTCCCAAGCATAAACAGCTTGATCCCTCTCGATGAATTTTCACTCAAATACCACGACATAGATCAGGCTATTGACATGATCAAAATCGCAGGTCGGGGTGCTTGGCTTGCAAAAATCGACGTTACAGCTGCTTTCAAAGTAATGCCTATCCATCCAGGTTCATGGCACCTATTTGGAGTTCGCTGGCTCAGGAAATATTTCTTCGCAGTACGTTTAACATTCGGATGCAAAAGCAGCCCTAAAATATTTGACATGCTATCAGAAGCCGTTTGCTGGATCTTGTCAAACAACTACGCCATTCCTTACCTCATTCACCTACTAGACGATTTTCTAATAATCTCGCCTCCCGATGCTATTCCAGCTGCGCACATCCTCACGGTACAAAACGTTTTCTCTGAGCTAGGAATTCCTATAGCACAGGAAAAAACCATGGGCCCTGCAACATCCATCGAATTCCTAGGAATTAATTTGGATTCAGACAAATTCCAAGCATCCCTCCCCAAAGAAAAAATCGACCGAATAATCCTCGTCTCTTCTACTTTCCTTGAAAAATCAAATTTTTCAAAACGCGAACTCCTGTCCCTGCTTGGACATCTAAACTTCGCAATACGTATCATCCCGCAGGGCCGCCCCTTCATCTCACATCTCCTCTTACTCGCGTCCTCTGTCCACTCGCTAGAAGACCGCATTTCTATAACTCAAGTATGTCGCGACGAACTCAGGCTATGGTTAACATTTCTAAAACAGTGGAATGGCCTATCCTTTTTCTACAACAACCTTGTTTCATCCCCCACTGACATCCAATTGTTCACAGACGCCGCCCCCTCAATCGGGTTCGGGGGATTTTATCAAGGTCGTTGGTTCGCGGCTCCGTGGCCACCACAGCTCCAGGACATAACTCAATCCTCAGCTCTATTCGAGCTTTACCCTCTCGTAGTAGCAGCTTTCCTGTGGGGGAAAGAATGGGCCACTAGCAGCGTTTTAGTGCATTGCGACAATGACGCAACAGTGCATTGCATTAACAAAGGCCGTTCCCATTCACCTGCTCTAATGCCACTCTTAAGGCGTCTCACCTGGATTTCAGCTTGCGACCAATTCATTATCATTGCTAAACACATCCCTGGGTCAAAAAACCAAATTGCTGACTCTGTCTCGTTTTCTGTTTCAGAAATTCAGGATGCTGGCTCCAGAGGCGGATCAATTCCCAACTCCAGTTCCTCGTTATTCAGAACTAATATTCCCGTAACCCACCCGTTAAAACCCCTGCTTGACGCATCACTCGACAGTATCCTCCAAGCAGTATCTCCCAGGACCCTTCAATCCTACGTTACTGCTTGGAGATGTTTTAAAACATTCCATGTCTCTTATAACTTGCCTTTCCCTGATTTTTCTCTTCTTTCAATCACCTCTTTTATCTCCTACCTCAATATCATTAAGGGCCTACAAGTCGGGTCCATCAAAGGTTATTTGAGCGGCATCCAGTTTTTCCATAAATTGATGCACGGCGCTTCTTCCGCAGAGATAAACAATTCACAAACCTCCCTCCTGAGTAAAGGGATTCAAAGATCCCAGCCCACCCGCCCCGATGCCAGACAACCCATAACGCTAGACATTCTCACCAAATGTATTCACGCCCTCCGCACAGGCTACCAGCCCCTCAGTTCCGCTCGCACACTTGATGCCATGTTTATCCTAGCCTTTTTTGGTTTTCTTAGATGCTCGGAACTCGCCATCACTTCCAAATTCGACCCAAAAATCCACCCCACCATCTCAGACTTATCAGTAATTGACGACGAAACCATTTCATATTTGATTAAACAAAGTAAGACTGACCAAACCAAAAAAGGTCATTTTATCTACATTTTTAACCTCGCTTCGCAAATCCAACCATACCAGTCAATTCTGGCATATCTACAATGGAGAAGTTCCCAGGCTAAATCTCCTCTGGAACCCCTGTTTTTAGACGAATCTAAAAAACCCGTGACACGTTTTTGGTTCCAGAAACACCTCAAATCTGTTCTCCAACAGTCAGGCATTCCAGCAAAGAATTTTTCAAGTCACTCATTCCGCATCGGGGCAGCAACTTCAGCAGCCCAAAAAGGCCTCTCCCAACAGCAGATTCAAGCCCTTGGGAGATGGTCCTCCGATGCTTTCCAAAGCTATATCAGGACCAACCGGTTCCACATTAAAAAAGCCCACCAAACCCTCATCGAGTGAGTAGTTAAAAAAAAAAAAAAAAAAAAAAAAAAAAGGCCAACATTGGTCCCACAGCGGACGGAGTGAGAACTTTCCCAGTAGAGCACTTACGTTTTCTCTTTCATCCAGCGAGCATTTGGTCTCACAGCGGATGCAGTGTGAGAAAATCTCCTGGGCAAGCACTCATTTTTCCTCTTTCAATTTCCTCTTTCTGTCCAGCGAGCATTGGTCTCACAGCGGACGGAGTGAGAACTTTCCCAGTAGAGCACTTACGTTTTCTCTTTCATCCAGCGAGCATTTGGTCTCACAGCGGATGCAGTGTGAGAAAATCTCCTGGGCAAGCACTCATTTCTCCTCTTTCAATTTCCTCTTTCTGTCCAGCGAGCATTGGTCTCACAGCGGACGGAGTGAGAACTTTCCCAGTAGAGCACTTACGTTTTCTCTTTCATCCAGCGAGCATTTGGTCTCACAGCGGATGCAGTGTGAGAAAATCTCCTGGGCAAGCACTCATTTCTCCTCTTTCAATTTCCTCTTTCTGTCCAGCGAGCATTGGTCTCACAGCGGACGGAGTGAGAACTTTCCCAGTAGAGCACTTACGTTTTCTCTTTCATCCAGCGAGCATTTGGTCTCACAGCGGATGCAGTGTGAGAAAATCTCCTGGGCAAGCACTCATTTTTCCTCTTTCAATTTCCTCTTTCTGTCCAGCGAGCATTGGTCTCACAGCGGACGGAGTGAGAACTTTCCCAGTAGAGCACTTACGTTTTCTCTTTCATCCAGCGAGCATTTGGTCTCACAGCGGATGAAGTGTGAGAAAATCTCCTGGGCAAGCACTCATTTTTCCTCTTTCAATTTCCTCTTCTGTCCAGCGAGCATTGGTCTCACAGCGGACGGAGTGAGAACTTTCCCAGTAGAGCAATTACGTTTTCTCTTTCATCCAGCGAGCATTTGGTCTCACAGCGGATGCAGTGTGAGAAAATCTCCTGGGCAAGCACTCATTTCTCCTCTTTCAATTTCCTCTTTCTGTCCAGCGAGCATTGGTCTCACAGCGGACGGAGTGAGAACTTTCCCAGTAGAGCACTTACGTTTTCTCTTTCATCCAGCGAGCATTTGGTCTCACAGCGGATGCAGTGTGAGAAAATCTCCTGGGCAAGCACTCATTTTTCCTCTTTCAATTTCCTCTTTCTGTCCAGCGAGCATTGGTCTCACAGCGGACGGAGTGAGAACTTTCCCAGTAGAGCACTTACGTTTTCTCTTTCATCCAGCGAGCATTTGGTCTCACAGCGGATGAAGTGTGAGAAAATCTCCTGGGCAAGCACTCATTTTTCCTCTTTCAATTTCCTCTTCTGTCCAGCGAGCATTGGTCTCACAGCGGACGGAGTGAGAACTTTCCCAGTAGAGCACTTACGTTTTCTCTTTCATCCAGCGAGCATTTGGTCTCACAGCGGATGCAGTGTGAGAAAATCTCCTGGGCAAGCACTCACTTTTCTCTTTTTAGTTTTCCTCTTTCCATCCAGCGAGCATTGGTCTCACAGCGGACAGAGCGAGAACGTTCCCGGTAGAGCACTCACGTTTTCTCTTTCATTTCAGCGAGCATTTGGTCTCACAGCGGATGCAGTGTGAAAACCTCCTGGACAAGTACACTACAACCGCTCCTCGTTCGCAGACAAACAGGGGCCGTCAGTCCGGGCAGTGAACCACCATCACGGGCCTCCCCGATCAAGCATCCAGGCCCCTTCTCGAGATGCCAGCCCGCCAATCTCGGCACTCATTTGGGGGTCTTTAGTCCGGCGGCTGTCCTCTGCTCTTTAGCCTATTGGGGGGAGTACTCTGGGTTCGGGCTGAATTCCGAGCTCGGAGCCCTCCCTCCGGACAGCACGCCAAATACGCATTAAATCTTACTCCCTCAAAATTATATGTAAGTGTGAACTCGTGAAATGAAGTTTTATTAACTAAGTTCGGGAGGAGCACGTTTCAGATAATTAACACGAGTGGACAGCAATCAGCAATCAATGATAAGAGGGTACTTATAGACTCAGCAGTCTTACCTCGATCCATTGACAGTTTGCAGCATCCCCCCTCCACCCCTTCTCCACACTCCTAGTTCTCCACACTCCTAGTTCTAAAAATCACTTACATACGGGGGGAGTACTCTGGGTTCGGGCTGAATTCCGAGCTCGGAGCCCTCCCTCCGGACAGCACGCCAAATACGCATTAAATCTTACTCCCTCAAAATTATATGTAAGTGTGAACTCGTGAAATGGTGGTTCTCAAATAAGTGGTGAAGCTGTGTGATTCCTTTTTGTGCCCATGTGGGGAAATAAAGAGGTTTGTTCTGTATCATGAATTCTGGGTTGTGCCAAAGTGGGGTTAGCTTATTTAATCCTAGTGATGATTTTGTGATTTGATTTGTTTTCCACCAGGCTGTCAGAGTCGAATAGATGGTGATGGGTTGGCAGATGTTGGATTTCTTGATTGATTGTGAGAGAAAGGGGAGGTCTGCAACTGGAATATTTGTGCATTGGTTTTGTTCCAAATCCAGCCACGGGTATTTATGCTTATGTGAATTGATCCATTTAACTAGGTACTGTAATTGATTTGCCAAGAAGTAGTGATGGAAGTTTGGTGCCTCAAGCCCCCCATGTGATTTTTTATTTTGTAGTGTAGAGAGTGATATTCTGGGTTTTTTGTTTTTCCAATAAAATTGTGTTGTTAACGAATTAAGGGTTTTGAAACATTTATCTGTAGGAGTGATGGGGATCATAGAAAAAAGATAGTTAATTTGGGGTAGGGTTTTCATTTTGACAGCAGCTATTCTTTCGATGAGTGTGAGTGGGTGTTTAGACCAGCGTTTGTATTCGTCTTCAATTTTCTTTAGGAGTGGAGTGTAATAGAGGCTGAAAAGCTCTGACAGCCTGGGGGAAATCTGAATCCCTAGGTACTTGATGTTGCCTGTGTGAAGGTAAAGTGATTTGTCCTGAGCTCCAGAATCCCATACATCATCTGAAAGTGGTAGTAAAATTGACTTATTCCAGTTGATAGTGTAATGTGAGACAAGGGAAAATCTGCTGATAATATTGAACGTTTCTTGAAGTGAAACTTGTGGGTGCTGTAAATAAAGTAAGAGATCATCTGCATATAAACTGATTTTGTGTTGTACATTGTCTACCTGAATTCCTTTGATTATGATGTTTTGTCGTATTGCTGCTGCGAGCGGTTCGATGAAAATCGGTGCCCTGATGCAATGTGAAACTGTGATGTAATTCCATTAGTGGTGATGGTGGCCCTGGGTGATGTGTACAGTATTTTAATCCAGTGGATGAACGACTCTCCAAAACCAAACTTGTGAAGCGTATTAAATAAAAAAGACCAGTTTACCTTATCAAAAGCTTTCTCTGCATCAAGTGAAATGATAATGATTTTCTGTTGTCTTTCTTGTGATATATTGAATAGGTTAAAAAATCTGCGGACATTATCTGTAGCGTGTCTATTTTTTATGAAACCTGTCTGATCTAGATGAATGAGTGTGGGGGTGACTGTTTCTATTCTGGTTGCTAGTGCTTTGGTAATGATTTTCAAGTCAGTATTCAATAGTGAAAGAGGTCGGTAACTAGAAGGGTGAGTTGGATCTTTTTGGGGTTTTAGCAGTAATGTAATGGCTGCTGTATTCATGTGTGTGGGTATGGTGGATGACGATTTAATTTCTATAATTACTCTGTTGAATAGTGGTGATAATATGTCCCAGAAGTGTCGGTAGAATTCAGCTGGAAATCCATCTGGCCCGGGAGATTTATTGCTAGGAATTTTATTGAGTGCTATGGTAAGTTCGTTAAGGCTAAGGGGTATGTCTAGAATACTGGTTTCTTCTGTAGTTAATTTTGGTAATGTTATACTGTTCAAGAAGGTGTCAATTTCTGATTGAGTAGGTTGGTGTGTGGGGGAATAGAGGTTACTATAGAAATTCCAAAATGTGTTATTTATATCCTGTGGATTTTGATACGTCTAAAATGGCTGGGATGATTGATTTCTCTTTCTTGTGTTGGAGTAGATTTGCTAAATATTTACTGTTTGCTTTATTACTATATTGAAAACCATTATTTTTCAGTTGCTGAATTTGAAATTGTGTTTTTTTCTGTATGATGTCATCAAATTGTGTTTTGAGTTCCTTTAATTCCTTCTGCTTTGGTTCACTAGGATGGCGAGATATTTCATGTGTTAGGAATTTGATTTTTTGTTCTAACATATTTTCCAATTGTTGTTGCTGTTTTTTCATATATGAAGAGTATGATATAATTTTTCCTCTGATTACGGCCTTCCCAGTTTCCCATAGCAATGAAGGTGCGATGTCTGCAGAGTCATTCATCTCCAGAAAGAGTGCCCACTCTCGCCTTATATGGGTTGTAAAGTTGGGGTCTTCTAATAGTGAAGTATTAAAGCGCCACATAGTTGAAGTTTTAGCATATATTTGAGTATTTATAGACAGAGGTAGGGGCATGATCACTAATTACAATTTGATGGATTGTGTTATCTGATATCTTGGTTACTAGCGAGTTGCTAATGATAAATAAGTCAATTCTAGATGAACATTGATGGACTGTAGAAAAATATGAATATTCTCTTAAAAGAGGGTTCCTCAATCTCCAACTGTCACTAAGGCCATAGTCCTCCATATATTGTTTTATTATGTCGGTGGAGTGCCAGTTTCTTAAGTTACCAGAGGTGCTTGAGCGGTCAATTGTGGGATTGATGACTGTATTGAAGTCTCCTGCTATGATGAGGTTGTTTGAATTTGATAATATGGAGAAGAGATTGTGAAAGAAAGAAGGATCATCATTGTTAGGGCCATAAATATTTGCCAATGTATATGTTGTATGATTTATAGTTACATTAATGATGATGAATCTACCATCTGGGTCCATGATAGATTGGTTTAAAGAAAGATGGATGTCCTTATTTATTAAAATAGAGACACCTCTTTGTTTGCTATTATATGTTGAAGAGTATATTTTGTCAAATTGTTTAAAAATAAGATGTTGCGATTCTATTTCTGTTAAGTGTGTTTCTTGAAGGAAGCAAACATCAGCCCCCAATTTTATTAGATGATTAATTACTTTAAGTCTTTTTGTTTGATTACGGAAGCCGCGTATATTCCATGTTATCAATTTAAGTGGTTGCATGTATGTATGTCAAGTGTATCAGAGTTGTGGGCTAGCACGTATATATAGGTTAAGAGCCATATGAAATGATAAGAACTATAAGAGAGAGAGAAAAAAGGGATAGAGGGGTTTGTTTGAGGGAATATGGCATGGGTGTTATTTCTCGTCAATATAGGGTGAATGTGTGTCATATCTCGTATAAGATGTTTCCCAATGTTTTTGCTTGGTGTTGAGCTGAGAGGTAGTAGTGGTGTTGTGGTTGAGCTCAGAGGTAGTAGTGGTATTGTACATAAATACAAAACAAACAAACAAACACTGGACAAGAGGACTTTACACATATAGATAAAGACAAGCAGAGGGACAAGACACAAATACTCAATATGCAAAGAAAGGCACATGCCTTATCCGAGATTGAAAGAAGGGAGAAAAAAAGAGAGGGAGAGAGAGAAAGAGACCATCAAACAAGAGAAGAAGAGAGGGAGAAGAAAAAAAAGAAAAAAAAGAAAAAAAAGAAGTCGTGGAGAAAACAGATAATCAAATAAATAAGAGGATAAGCAAATAAGGAGAGAGAGAGTGTGAGCACAGAATCAAGACGCTGGGTTAACAGATTTTGTCCGTTTTACAGAGGTGTGGAAAATGATATATAAATAAAAAATAATAAAAAATAATAATAATAAGAATAATAATATTTATACATATAGCATATTTGTATATTTATTCAGAAAAGCCATGGTGTTTTTTCATGGCTTCGGAATAATTGTCCATTTATATAGAGTTTATCAGCTGCTAATACTGCACGTATGTTGTTTCTTCGGTTTTCTTTTAATATGGGATAGAGAACTTTTCTTCGTTCGTTTATTTCTCGTGGGTATTGATCATTCATTCCAAAATGAGTGTCCTTGAGTAGTTTTCCTTTGCTTTTGACCAGTTCCTTTTGTTGATAGTGTTCAAATTTTGCAATGATGGGACGAGTTTTGTCCTGCTGTGGTTTGCCGAGATGATGAACTCGGTGGAAGGTAATATTTTGAACGACGTCAGCAGGTAATTTGAGTTGGGAGTGCATGAAGTTTTGAATCTGTAACTGTGGATTATCGGATGATGTTTCTGGGATGCCTGAGAAGATGAGGTTATTGCGCATCGAACGTGTTTGGATGTCAAGAATTGTTTCTTTCATCTATTTGTTTTCTGCGGTGACATTTTGCATTTGCTGGGTAAGTGTTGTTATTGAGGTTTGAAACTCCTGATTGGATTGTTGTAGTGTTTCGATTTGATTGTGAGCAAATTCAAGACTTTTCCGGATATCGTTTAACTCCTCGTGAATTGTGACCAGTATGTCCAGTTTTTGATTGATGCTAGCCAGCACACTAACCTCAACTTCGGTGGTGTGCAGGTCATTTGTGTCCGTTGCGGAGTCTCTCTTTCTTCTTTTGGAATCTGGTTTGGAATCTGGTTTGAGCGCGTCGGTATTATCCATGGTTGGATATAGAAGGTGATAGTAGTCGTCAATAAAAATTTCAAAGTCCGTTAGATCCTCCAGTGTTAAACTCGTTCTGTTGAGTTTGTCAACAACTGTGTGCTGTTCGATGTTCGATCTCACCTCTGCTTGAATCTCGCGATACTCACACAGTCATCAGCCCCAAATATTGTTGTCATATTCAATGTACACAAAAAATCGCCCCTTTCCAGTTTTGAAGGATTTCTTCCTCCTAGGCTGCGTTCACACTGGGCATTAACATGCGACCTGTATCCGGATGTTGTCCACACACACACTGAAACACAAGTGTAAACACGCTTCTGATGGGAATGTTCTCGATCAGCGTGTCCCGGTCCGGAGGGAGTCGAGGACGCATTGTGATCGGATCTCAGTGTAATGTAAACGCTATCAGCCATCGTGTCTGCATTCACAGGTGGACGTCACACACACCCCCCCACTGTCATTATTCCCCTCCTCTCTCCGGGACTGAGAGCTGTGTGGTTTTGCGATACAGTCGAGTGTGAAGTACATCGCTAATATACTGAAATGTTTGCTTTCGCACCCTAAAGTTGCAGAACCGTTCATTTTCTGTAAAGAACGCGCATTTTCCCTCCACAGCTGGCAACGTTCTCAGACACGTTTCTCTGTACCGTATAAAAATATATTATGTTTATTAAACGCAAAGTTTTTCATTTCAAAAGCATTTCTAAATTCAGTTCATATTTCCAACAAACGAAACTCCGAGGCAAAATAAGGAAGTGGTACCCCGCACATAAGCGCTGATATACATTAATAAGTTCATAAATAAAAATATAAAAATCCACAGTAACACTTTATTTTACAGTGTCCTTGTTACATATGTTATATGAACTTACCATAGTAATAACAGAAAATTATGAATAACTGCATGCAACTAACCCTCAACCAAACCCTAATCCTATAGTAAGTACATGTAGTTGCTTAATATTACTCAGTACTTAAATTACACTGTAACAATGACACCATAAAATAAACTGTAATCAAATCCACATAGTAATAATAATATAAACAAATACAACACGAAAAAAAAAATCCTCTTAAAAGCTGAAGTGTGACACTCATATCATTTGTTAAACCATTAATTTATAATGTTTAAGTAAGAAATGTTATAATGTTTTAACAGTGATGCTTGTTCTCAGTGTTCCTTACCAAGCTGATCTAGTTGCTGTAACCACAGGCATCAGCTTCTGAAGAACTTCATCTCCAGTGTTTTGTGGGACACTAATTGAAAATAAAAAATAAATAAGTTAATTTTTAATGCTAACAATAATAATACATAACATAAGTAAATAATACATATACCTTCCTAAATACCCACAAATATTTTAATTAAACACTGCTTTATAAAGGACATGTGAAAAGTTGTTTTAGTGTCTATAACTGTAGAAGCCTCGTATTCAGCAACACAGATTTGTTTTTTCTTTATCTTGTCAATGTCGCTTGTCAAGGTCTATTTTTCTACATTTACACTACAACACTATTTTGACATATCAGATTTTTTTGTCCTGTCAAATGCGTATATTTTCATGAATCAATAAGTATTTTGTGTTAAACAAGTTGTTTTTGAAATGAAAAGTAAGCTAATTGTGATAAAGAAAAGTCACATTCCCCGCTGAGGAAGGAAGCAGGCACACACACACACACACACACACACACACACACACACACACACACACACACAAACACACGTCTCGTTCCTCCCTCACATTGCCGATATCACAGGAGCGCGTGCACGAGATGCTGATAGCACATGGACATTCACCCATTTCTCCACTCTCGCTTCCATATCCATTTCCCGGTCATTTCATACACTTGCACTGCACTGTGTGTGTGTGTGTGTGTGTGTGTGTGTGTAGTCAGTCTTCCAGCGGAAAGTTGACAAAACGAAGGATCGAGCGGCAGCCGCTGATGACGTCATGGGCGAGTCGCGCCGGCGCATCGCAACCGGAAGCTGACGAAACCATTGTCTAATGTGAATAGGTTTCGTGTGTGTATTTAAATGCAACTATTATGTGTTGTATGTGTGAATTAATTATGTGTTTAATATTCATTATCAAATAGATCAGGTATTTGTACTCTGGACATAAACGCTATTATTAACGTGAGTATAACACTACCTGCACTTTGTTTGTTAAAGCGTCACTGAACATTCGAGGTAAAATAATCCGATATTATGATCGGATCATGGTCAATGATACGTTGATTTATGAAGGTACAGGTACTCGTAAGTGTAATTCATGTATTTTGAAGCTGCAGCTTCATGCTAACGCAAAATAAATAAGATCTGTATTCTTCAGACTTTCATTTTTCCGCGCTTACACTTTTGGCACGGTTTTTGCGCACAAATGCGGCCAAAAGCATTGCAGGCCTGAGAACAGCAATTTACAAGCGAAAACAACAGAGGCAGGAACTGCAAAACAGATGAATTGTGTAAAATCAAACTTTGTGTAAAAAAATAAACTGTTGCAAATGTCTAAATGACTTGTTGTGTGCATGGAGTAAAAAAGTTCCCGAAATAACCCGATTTGTAGTGATGTTACATCTAACACCGACGCTCGCTTCAAACTCGAACGGTCCTTGCAATGAAGCACTGCTTCGGAGCTTGTGTCATTACGTCACTAGTCACGTGAAAATGACGTCTGAAGCAAACTTGTTCGACTTGAACCGGCGCTGCACAGACCGATCGGTTTATGACATCAAAGTACCGCGAGAGCGATTCCAAAGCATACGCAGCCGTCACTCCTGTAGTGAACCACCTGACTGCTTTGACAGCCCAATCCAGTGTTGACAGGTTTGAAAACTGGCGGCTGTATTTCTTATAAAAGTGAAGCCCAACCATGGCAACACCGAGAAAATAATATTTCTGAATAAAAACCATACCATTTAATGAACACTTTGTCTAAGCCTTCTGCATGATGTACCCAAAGCGCACCCTCTGCCAAATGTTTTTTTTTTGTTATTATTAATTAGAGAACATATGAACATTGTTACATAAAAACATGCATCAAAGACAGAAACTTCAAAAACCCTCTGCTGCATTATACAAGTACAACCAGTTACACAAGCACATCCTTTTCAACATACACGAGCAGTGGCGTGCACAGACCTCCTCAGGGGCAGGGGCGGAGGGACCAAAAAGGGCACTAAATAAAAAAAATTATTACTTCTTGATTTTTTTTTTTTTTATTATTCTTTCTTTCCTTGCCATTCTAAGAAAATATGTTGATACAATTATTAGAATACATAACACATCAAATGAAAATAGGGAAATTATGATAATATTACTAAATATTATTTACTTTACCAAACAAAACAGTGAGAATCAAGAAGGTAATTATGGAAAATTAATTTTTAGTTTTGTTGATGTTGTAAATTTAATGTATGTATTATATGTATGAAAGACAGTGTTAGCTATCATGAATCAGTAACACTTTACAATAAGGTTTCATTAGTTAACATTAGCTAATAATGAACTGCACTTCTACAGCATTTATTAATCTTAGTTAATATTAATTTCTGCATTTACTAAAACATTAAAATCAAAAGTTGTATTTGTTATCATTAGTTAATGCACTGACTGTGACATAACATGAATAAACAATTAACAGTTGTAGTATTAACTAAGATATAGCCTACAGTAACAAATGTGTTGCTCATGGTTAGTTCATACATGAGTAATGAACAAATGAACCTTATTGTAAAGCGTTACTATGAAATCAAAGATATAAGTTCCTTACAATTTAGAGTTGGACATGGACTTACGATTTCATTGAAACTAACTGTTAGATGTATTTCCCCTTGCACTTTTATTCCTTGGATAAAAACGAATGACATTGTCACTCAGAATGCGTCTGAAATCGAGTTATAGGCTACTTTTATTGTAGTTATGAATAACTCGCATGCTGCAGCAACTTTTAGAGTAGCATGGTGATGGTAGGATAAATGTAATTTTCCGTATTAGCTTAAACGTTACCTGCTGCTCGTTTAAAGAGACTCGAGCGAACTGCTGCGTAGTGCGTAACTTACCAGAACCGTTAAATGCGTATGAGGCGCTGCAAAGGAAACTCCGCCTACCACGTCTCCGCCAAATTTTTTTTTTATATAATATTTGTTTGTATTATTATTGTTAGTGGCGAGGGTGTGTAAGTGTGTTATTTATTATAATATTTATAATAATTATTATTATTATTTACAATTATCAGAAAAGGGCACAATACATTTTGAGACAAAAGGGGCAGGGGCTTGAGTCCCCCCCCCCGTGCACGCCACTGTACACAAATATCAGTCCCACCAGTTAACAAGTTATAGAGTTCTGCTTCCCACAGCTAAACAAGATAAAGCTTTCACACATGATACTGCCCTGCTAAAAAAAAAACATAGAAACCATTACAGAAATTCTATTGGATTTAATGGTTTTCATGGGAATTTTATTGGTTGTAATGGGAATTATAGTGGTCTCTGTGGGTCTCTACTGATATGTGTTGGGTTCTATTGGCATTAAATCCTAATGGAATATGTCCCAAACACACTACACAAAATAATTCTGTAGTGGTTTAAATGGTAAAAGCCACTGGTTCCTATTGGTATTTTAATAGAAACCATTAGAATTTTTGTGATGGTTTCCAGCTTTTTTTAAGCTGGTCTGATGATCTGTCCTTGTCTAAAGAAATAATTACACACACACATCATGCTTAATGTTTTATTATCAAGGTGAACACATGAAATTCATCAGTATCTGTAAAATACACCTACATAAATGAGTTTCACAGCACTAACACTGTTTCAGCTTTTGATCGCCTCGATAAACACGTAATAAACGGGGCGTTAACATATAAGCCTACTTGCATTATATGGTTGTCAGCTTTGTTGCATTACATTTACTTCACCAGGAGATGGTGCTGCAATTTCTATCTGAATGAAGCTTTGAGTAATGAACCATAATTAGTATTTTTTGGCGAACATGTGAAATATCTGAGAGAGCAAGACAAAAGGGACTGCAGTAAGTTATGCATTCGAGGGATATATCCACGACATAATATGCAACCGATTAGAGAATAATTTCATAAAAATTGAAGCTAAAGCCTATAGTCGCAGCAGCCACCGCCTCATACGCTGACCATTCAAATAGGAAACACACAAATTGAGGAACAGATATGTTCGTGCACAGCAGGGTAAGTGAAATGTGAAACTAATCTAATAATTATAAATAAATTAAACAGTTTATCCATAAATCTTGTGGAATAACACTAACACCGGGAGAGCCGCGATCGGATTGGTTTAAAGTTACTCAGTCAGGGGTAACGTTAAGTTAACCTAGAAGGCCGTCGATTAACAAAATGCTGAAATATATTTTAAAGTATGTCAGTGAGCCTCCGTCTTGTCTTTAAACATCTTATTTTACGTTAAAACATGTGCATTATGAATAAAGAACCGTAATTATTTCCAGCTTCCAAGGAATAGGTGTTTTTGTTAATCCTGTGGATATGTAGTTGTGAATGGGCTCTGCCACACTGCTGATCACGCACATAATATCTCCTCTTGGCTTTTAGATTTTCGGGAAGGAAAAAAAATCCACTCCCCCGTCCAAACTTTTAGGATACCGGGTATCAGATTTGCACAATCCATACGCACAACGCTTCGGCATGTTTCCCTCGCTCGAAAGCTTGCCAGACCTCCCGCGCCTAGTTACGGTTGCTAAGACACGATTGGCCAGTGGCGGTTTTCGGGCGTGGGTTAGCGAAGGGTCAATTGTATCAGAAAGCAATAATGCTTCGAAACGCTTCATTTGGCCATCACTACCGATTTGTACAGTTGCGTCTTTCTTTTGCCTGCGCTTCCAGTTTTGGCAGATTCTCCAGATTTGACTGTAATGAAAAACTGATACTAAATCAACATGAACTCAACTTTGACAAAAAGTAACTAATTATGTCTGAATAAAAACCCAGCAACCAGGGAATACACAGCATAGATATGTTTATATATAGGGCTATACAGCCATCTAGTGGTTACACGATGGAATTGCTGGTGATAAATAATGCATAATTTAGAGATGCTCTTAAAATACATGTTAAAGGGAAAAATATTATTATAACTCATTTTAGTAAAATAATAATTCTGAAATCCCCCCTGATCAGTAAACCGGTGGTATTATGCATACAGTAGTGCAGATACTAGGTCTACATTCAGCAGCATCAAGATTACAAACTGATATAGCCTGATGAGCAGAATACATGCACTGAATACACAGACATTTCTTTCTTAACACACCAGCTCGAAATTCAGTTTTGGCTCATAAAGTCAGCCTAATGGTGCACAGCCTATTTAGCAATCATGATTGATTTATTATTTATTTATTATTTATTTCGGCAATGAGAACATTTCTGAGCCAAATAAAGATAAAGATGTGTTCTGGTGACTGGCGTGTTTATTGAACCAATCAGATCAGAGTAAATCGAGTGTCAGCGAGAAGCTCATCTGATTGGCTGCATGATGAAGGTGGACCCGCCCTCCTCTTCGCGCTTGCAAAACTCAGTGAGTGAGAGAATCTGCAAAAACTGGAAGCGCAGGAAAAAGAAAGACGCAACTGTACAAATCCGGTTATTTCGGGAACTTTTTTGCACCATGCACACAACAAGTCATTTAGACATTTGCGACAGTTTATTTTTTTACACAAAGTTTGATTTTACGCAATTCATCTGTTTTGCAGTTCCTGCCTCTGTCGTTTTCGCTTGTAAATTGCTGTTCCCTTTCGAGGGAACTCGCGATGCGTCGATGACGCTTTGGGAACGCCTTCGCGTGATTACCTCTGAAGCACGTATGTCAACTAGTCCAATGGAATGAATGAATGAACGCCACGGGCGGGTGACGTCATGACCAGGAAAGGATATAAGCACATCCGGTGCGTTACTCGCGTCAGCTTTTGTGCCTCAGCAAAGCGCTCTGTGTCAAAACTGTCTGAGAATATTTATTGTTGTCTGTCTGATATATATATATATACACACTATGGAAACAATTGCACAAACTCTGTGTTCTCCCTGCTCGCGTTATTTAACGAGTAGGGACACACACAAGCTTTGTGTGATGTGTTGGGAGTGGAGCATGCGGTATCAGCCTTGGCTGATTGCCAACATTGTGAGAAGCTTTCGCTTCGCTCCCGCCTGTCACTTTTCGAGGGAAGTGGCCAGGCTCGCGATTCTCAGGGTGCAGGACCCGCGTCTGCCGAGGCAACGCGGAGAATGCATTCCTGTGGATCGCAAATAGGATCTCTTTACGGGGTTGGAGACGGGTCCGCGGATCTTATCTCCTCCCTTTCCACGAGGGATCCATGCTCTCTCTCCGGTCTCGGAAGCCCGCGCTGCGGTCTCTTCCGCCCGGGGAGAGAGTTCAATGCTTCAGTGCTCTACCCCCGAGGAGGTAGATGTGCTGGGCATTGAAAGTAAACAAAGCACAATCATGGGGAAGTGGATTTGCCATCTCTTTCCCCAGCGTATGAGAAATATATATATATATACACATGTATAATAGTTTATATATATAAAATAAATGTATATATAAAATAAAGCTGGTGGAGGTGTTAACCAAGGCTGTAGATAAATTAAATATTTAATGGCCAGCAGAAATAAGGGGGAGCTCGTCCTAAAAATAAAGAACGAGTTTCCATCCCTCTATTTTTTCACCTCCATCACGGGGCCTTCCATTTTTTCCTGATCTGCACAGCGAGCTGTCTAGATCATGGAAAAAGCCTTACTCTTCTTGTCTTTTAGCCCCCAAGTCCATGTATATTCAGATATTAGGGGGTTAAGAGAGTATGGCTATGGGGCAATACCCCAGGTAGAACAGACGCTTGCTAGCTATCTGTCTCCCGGTTTAGTATCGTCCCTGAAGGCGTCGGCTTCTCTCACTAAACCATTAAAAAATATATATATATTTTTAATCTAGTGGGAAAAGCATTTACGGCAGTGGGTCTAGCAGGAGGCTGCTTGCACACTATAGTAGTGCTACAAGCATATCAGGCTGACCTGCTGGGGTATTTGGACAGAAGTGAGGGAGTTTGGCCCGATGGGGTTTGAGAACTTCGTCGGGCCACAGATTTATCTCTCAGGGATACTAAGGAGACCGCCTGAACTTTTGGGCGGTCTATGGCAGCCCTTGTGGTCACTGTGAGACACCTCTGGCTCAATTTGATGGAAATCATGGAGAAAGATACAAGAGAATCTCTCTCTCGCTATGTCCAAACCCCTGGGGCTGCTGGGCGTGAGCAGCTCCAGCCGTCTTGTTTCTCATACGCAACACAGCAGCCAAAGCTTTCAAAGCAGAAGCCGGATCCGAGGACCGTTCTTCACGCTGAGAAGGCTTCGGCTCAAAAGAAAAGGTCTTGGCGCCACTGGCGTCAGACCGGTGAGGGCAGCCCCAACCGGGGTGGAACGGTGTACACCTCATTATACGGTGCCCTTTCCATCTCGGTGCCCTCAGGGGACCGTTCTGCCAACCCCGCCACCCTTGGTGCTTTAGGGCGCAGCGGTCTCCAGCGAGCTTCCGGCGCAGTGTCAACCCGACATTGCGTCGGACTCGCGCCCTCTGAGGGGGGTTCGAAAACAGTCAGTTCGGGTGGTTCCTGCCAGTATGCTTCAGGCCCCCTAATCTGACTGTCTCAATTACACCAGAGGCCAGCCTCGAGGGGCTGGTTCCCTTGGTAGATTTTCTGGCAGCGCGGAAGCTACTGCCGAATATATCTCTATGGGCCCTGCAGTTAGTAGTAAGAGGCAGATTTGGTTCTCGTCCTCCAGGTTACAACGGGGTGTTGCTCACGTTAGTGCATCCCGAGCAGGTTCTGGTAATGGAGCAAGAGGTAAAGGCCATGTTAGCAAACAAAGCTATAGAGCAGGTGTACTCACCCGACATTGCGTCGGTCTTTACAGTCGTTATCTCATTGTTGCAAAAAAGGATGGAGAACTGCATCACATACTAGATCTTCGTGTGTTGAAGTGTTCGGTGCTGGAACTCAAGTCCAAGATGCTGACACTCAAACAGATCGTGACTCAAATCAGATCCGAGGACTGGTTTGTCACGATAGATCTGAAAGACGCATACTTCCATATCTCCTTCCTCCCTCAGCACAGGAGGTTCCTGAGGGTTTCTTTCAGGGGCAAAGAACACCAGTATCAGGCACTTCCTTTCGCTCTAGCTCTATCACCCTGCACATTCACGAAGCGCGTAGATGCAGCTCTGGCCCCGCCAGGCTGTAGTGCATACGCATTTTGAATTGCATAGACGATTGGCTGATTCTAGCGGAATCAGAACAGTTAGCGGTTCGGCATCGAGATGTCGTCCTCGCTTATATGCGAAGGTTGGGGTTGAAGCTCAATGCCAAGTAGAGTGTGCTTCTCCAATACAGAGGACCACTTTACTTGGAGTGGTCTGGGACTCAGTCACGATGCGAGCCATTCTGTCGCCCGCTCGTGTAGCTGCTATCCTTACTGCCACAAAAGAGCTAAAGCTAGGCCAGCCACACACTGTGAAACAGTTCGAGAGACTGTTAGGCCTCAGGGCAGCAGCGTCCATTGTGATACCCTTTGGCCTGCTGTACGTGAGACCTTTGCAGTGGTGGCTCAGGATCAGAGGGTTCTCCCCGAGGGGAAACCCATTCTGTATAATCAAGATCACGCGGCAGTATCCCCGCGCCTTGGTTAAATGGACGAAACACTGGTTCTTGTCCCAGGTTCCGGTGTTGGGAGCTCTTTGCCATCGAGTTGCTATCTTGACAGATGCTTCCCTCACCAGCTGGGGAGCGGTATTGGAAGGCCGCTCAGCTCAGGGCTTGTGGAGGAGTCATCATCTCTCTTGGCACATGATTTGCCTAGAGATGATGGTCGTCGTCAATGCGTTGAGACATCTCCTCCCAGACCTGAGGGGCCATCATGTGTTGCTCTGGAACAGTGACTGTTAGGCCTCAGGGCAGCAGCGTCCAATGTGATTCCCTTTGACCTGCTGTACGTGAGACCTTTACAGTGGTGGCTCAGGACCAGAGGGTTCTCCCCGAGGGGAAACCCACTCCATACGATCAAGATCACGCGGCAGTATCCCCGCGCCTTGGTTATATGGAGGAAACTCTGGTTCTTATCTCACAGACAACACGTTGGTGGCCTCTTATTTTGGTCCCTCAAGAAAATACGCTATCTGAGGGCAGTGTATATTCCAGGGGGCCAGAATATTGGAGCAGACACCCTGTCGAGGCAGGGGCTGAGGCCAGGGGACTCCACCCTGAGGCGGTGGAGCAAATATGGGAGTTTTACGGCCAGGCAGAAGTGGACCTGTTCACGTCTCAGCATACGACGCACTGTCCACTCTGGTTCTCTCTCACTCAACCAGCCCCCTTGGGGCTGGACGCTATGGTGCAGACGTGGCCGAGGCTACGTCTGTATGCATTTCCCCCTGTTGCTCTGCTCCCAGGAGTTCTGGAGTGAATCCGCCAGGATGGTATAAGCCTATTGCTAGTAGCACCACCCTGGCCAAGCGAATTTGGTTTGCGGACCTAATTCTTCTCCTCGACGGCCCTCCCTTGGAGATTCCAATCAGGAGACACCTTCCGTCTCAGGCAGGGGATGCAATATTGCACCCCCGGCAGGGGATTTGGAAACTGTGCGTTTGGCCTCTGAGGGGGCCCAACTCATAGAGAGTGGTCTCTCAACCGAGGTTGAAACTATATTCACCATTTCGAGAGTTTTTCACTTCTTGGTGTTACCAGTGTCAGTGGAATCCGGTTAACTGTTCAGTAAACATAGTATTTGGGTTTCTGCAAGAACGCTTTGTATCAGGTCTTTGTCCTTCCACGCTTAAGGTATACGTGGCGGCCATTGCGGCTTTCCACGCCCTGGTGGGTGGTACATTTTTGGGTCGAGACCCCCTGATCACTCGTTTCCTTCGTGGCACTTTGAGGCTGAGGCCTGCAACTTGCACTAGGGTGCCGGCTTGGGATCTTGCAATAGTTCTAGAAGGCCTATCTGGGGCTCCCTTTGAGCCCTTAGATTTGGTCTCAGAGAAGTTCTTTCTTTTAAGACTATTTTCTGCTAGCTATTTCGTCCCTCTAAGAGTCGAGACCTTCAGTCCCTTTCGGTCCCCACCTGCCTTGAGTGCACCGGGGATGGCCAAGGCAATCTTACCCCAAACATGGATATGTTCCTAAGGTGCCTACCATTATTCCGAGGCCTATTGTGCTGCAGGTTTCTGTCCTCCCCCGTTTATCAGACCAGGAAAAGCTGAACCTTTTGTGCCCAGTGCGAGCACTGGACACTTATGTTCATCGGACTTCTCTGTCGAGAAAATCCAACCTATTGGGCAAATAGATAGTCGAGACTATTCTTCTTGCTTGTGAGTCCTCTGGCCAACCATTTGGTGGTCAGGGCTCATTCCACTAGGAGTATGGCTTCTAAGCTTTATTATATGGAGTTCTCTCCAAGACGTTTGTGATGCGGCGGGCTGGTCCTCACCGCTCACATTCGTGAGGTTTTACAGCTTGGACCTGGATGCTGCCCCAGGTGCTTTTTACTTAGTTTGCCGACAGTTTTATCATCTGGCATTTTGTAAGTACGGCGTATTGGGTATTCTCGTTCCCAAAGCGTCATCGACGCATCGCGAGTTCCCTCGAAAGGGAACGTCTCAGGTTACGACTGTAACCCTAGTTCCCTGATAAGGGAACGAGACGATGCGTCGCCCTGCCATACTTCCTGCATCCCTGCGATCGACTTTGTTTCGGCACTAGAAGCTAACGCGAGTAACGCACCGGATGTGCTTATATCCTTTCCTGGTCATGACGTCACCCGCCCGTGGCGTTCATTCATTCAATCCATTGGACTAGTTGACATACGTGCTTCAGAGGTAATCACGCGAAGGCGTTCCCAAAGCGTCATCGACGCATCGTCTCGTTCCCTTCTCAGGGAACTAGGGTTACAGTCGTAACCTGAGACGTTCTCAGGCCTGAAATGCTTTTGGCCGCATTTGTGCGCAAAAACCGTGCCAAAAGTGTAAGCGCGGAAAAATGAAAGTCTGAAGAATACAGATCTTATTTATTTTGCGTTAGCATGAAGCTGCAGCTTCAAAATACATGAATTACACTTACGAATAAGTTAAATGCTGCAAATATTTTTTCTTACACTTGAAGGGCGATTTAGACCTTTACAAATTTTCTCTTGCACATGCAAATTTATTTTACGCTTGCAATCTTATGTACTCTTTCACAAATCTTACCCTGCGCATGCGATTCTTTATGGCATCATTTTACCTTCATATTGATGACTCCAAATTTTTGCATGCCAGAATATGGCAGATACTGAATGTTTACTTTGTTTACCTGTGTAAATGCTTTAAAACGGGTTTGATATTTTTTGTTTTGGTAGTCTACTAACAATAGCTCTATTCAAAATTAAGAAAATTACAACAAAGTAGGTGAAGTTGATTTCATACTTAAATGGACCTTTGCTAAAGTAACTGTTTGGTTTGTAGTTTTCCTTTTCTCCCTGTATAGTGTATAGAGGGTTAGTTACTCTAAACATGTAGATTTAGGACTAATTACTCATTCCTGCGCATCGTTACACTCTTTTGTGCATCGTTTATAGGTTATCTACTTATCACCTAAATTATGTTATTTCTTTAAATACTAGGGGGTTGAAAGAGAATGTAAAACGTAAGGCTATTTTTCTTTTCTGTAAGGAGCAAAGGGCTAATTGTGTTTTTTTTGCAAGAAACCCACTCAGCGGAGGCTGACAAAACATTTGGAAACAGCAATGGGGAGACTATCTTTTTCAGTCATGGAACGTCACACTCGGCAGGAGTTATGATTTTATTAAATAGATTTCCTGGGAAAATTATTGACCATAAAAGTGACTCTACTGGCTATTGGTTAATGGTCGCAACAGAAATGAATGGTATACACTACATTTTATTATGTGTGTATGGTTATAACAAGAGAACACAGAACAAAAATCTCTTCTCATCCTTAAGTAAGTGCTTAGAAGAATGGAAACTTATTTTCTCAACAGATAGAGTAATAATTGGGGGAGATTTTAACCTGGCCCCTGATCTTTGGTTAGACCGCATACCATCAAAGAGACACTGCCACACATTTGATGAAACAATAGTTGAATTGATCACAAAGGCTAATCTAATAGATTATTGGAGAATGAAAAACCCACTCAGAAAACAATTTACCTGGTTTAACTCATCTAATAATGGCCAGTGCTCAAGATTGGATTATTGGTTAATCTCAGACAATCTAGTTAATGAGGTAAATAGATGTGAAATCTCAGCATCACCCCTAACTGATCATTGTGTAATATTTTTGACTCTTTCTCCAGGTGGAAGAGAGAATAACAAACTCCATATGGAAATTTAACAATACCCTTTTGGAAGATACTGAGTTTTGTAATGTAGTTAAACAACTGGTTAAAGAAGTAGGTGAATTGACCCTTCGCTAAGCCCCGCCCTCCTTAGTTACTGTTGCTACGCCTGTCAAGCTTTCGCGCCTGGCACGTCTATTACAGTGTGTATGCACCGGTATCAGACATTCCCAATGAGATAATTAGTATTTTTTGGCGAACGTGAAACATCTGAGAGAGCAAGACAAAAGGGACTGCAGTGTGCATTCGAGGGATATATCCACGACATAATATGCAGCCGATTAGAGAATAATTTCATAAAAATTGAAGCTAAAGCCTATAGTCCCAGCGCAAGCAGCAGCGCCTCATACGCTGACCATTCACATGGGAAACACACACATTGAGGAACAGCTGTGTTCGTGCACAGCAGGGTAAGTGAAGTGTAAAAATAATCTAATAATTATAAATCAAACAGTTTATGCATAAATCTTGTGGAATAACACTAACACCGGGAGAGCCGCGATCGGATCGGATTGGTTTAAAGTTACTCAGTCAGGGGTAACGTTAAGTTAACCTTGAAGGCCGTCGATTAACAAAATGCTGAAATGTATTTTAAAGTATGTCAGTGAGCCTCCGTCTTGTCTTTAAACGTCTTATTTTACGTTAAAATATATGCATTATGAACAAAGAACCGTCATTATTTCCAACTTCCAAGCAATATGTGTTTTTGTTAATCCTGTGGACATGTAGTTGTGAATGGGGTCTCACACACTGCTGATCACGCACAGCATTTCTCACCTTGGCTTTTAGATTTTCAGGAAGGAAAAAAATTACACTCCCCCGTCCAAACTTTTAGAATACCGGGTATCAGATTTGCACAATCCATACGCACAACGCTTCGGCATGTTTCCCTCGCTCGAAAGCTTGCCAGACCTCCCGCGCCTAGTTACGGTTGCTAAGACACGATTGGCCAGTGGCGGTGTTCGGCCGTGGCTTAGCGAAGGGTCAATAGGGTCAGTTTTCTGAGTAAATGGGAATGGTTCAAGTTCAAAGTTAGACAGATAGCTATTAAGACAAGTAAGCAAGCATCAACACTTAAAAAGATAAGACAAAGGGACATCATTAGTCACATTAATACGCTGTGCTGTAAAGATGATTTGACACTGGAAGAGCAGACTGAATTTAACAATTTACAGTCCCATCTTGATAATATATATCTGGAAAAGGCCAAGGGAGCATTTATTCATTCAAGGGCTCGTTGGATTGAAGAAGGGGGAAAAACTCTTATTTTTTTAGTCCGGAAAAACAAAGACCGATGAAAAAAAAAAAAATTGAAGTTAAAATGCCATGATATTATTGTTGAAAATCAAGAAGTAAATGGAAAAATCAATGCTTTTTATAGTAATTTGTATAAATCCCTTTTTTCTAAAGAAGATTGTTGTTTTTTCCTAAATAAGATTCAGGGGTTTAAAAAGACAATGGATGATAACTTTAAACAACTTCTGGAAGATGAGCTAAGAATTGAGGAGCTAGACATGGCAGTTCGACAGATGTCTAAGGGGAAATCAGCTGGAATAGATGGAGAACTGTGCAGTTTTTATCTTTCTTTTGGAGTGATATCAGGGAAATACTCGATAATGCCTATTTAGATTGTATCTCAAACGGTAATCTTTCTCCCACTATGAAACATGGTCTCATCACTCTAATTCCCAAACCTAACAAAGATAATCTTTTATTGGATAACTGGAGACCAATTACCTTGTTATGTAATGATTATTAATTACTGGCACTTGTATATGCTAATCGTCTGAATGAGGGATTATCACATATTATTGATGAGTGTCAATCAGCTTTCATGAGGGGCAGAAATATACATAATCATACCAGATTGCTACTAGACATGCTTGACTATCGAAATCTCACTGATACTGATGCCTTTATTTTATTTCTCGATTTGTATAAGGCATTTGACACTGTTGAACATGCCTTTTTATTTGAAGTATTAGATTTTTTAGGTTTTGGGAACAATTTTTGTAAAATAGTTAAGATGTTTTATACTGAGATAAATAGTTGTGTGTCCCTGAATCCTGGTGTAACTCCTAGGTTTGAGGTGTTAGACACGGGTGCCCGATTTCTCCCACACTGTTTATTCTAGCCACCCAATCACTTATCATGCTCATTAATCACAATAACAATTTGCATGGGATCTCAATATTTGATAAGGAATTTAAAATTAGTCAATTTGCAGATGACACAGCAATCCTTTTAAGGAATAAACTCATGGTTGATGTTGCCCTTGATTCAGTCTCGATTTTCTCTAAAGCTTCAGGATTAACCCTCAATATTAAAACATGTGAACTACTTCCCATTCACTCATCGACGGATTCAATCATCTCTTCAATCGAGGTTAAATCTGAAGTGAAATATCTAGGAATAGTTTTATCTAAAAATGCTATCAGAAGGGAAGATGTTAATTTTTCTGAGCGATTAATGGATATGAAGAAATTTTTGAGTCGCTGGCTTACCAGAGACCTCACTATCTTTGGTAGAGTTACTCTATCTAAAACAGAAGGTATTTCCAAACTCATTTATCCATGTCACTCCCTGTATGTTTCTTCTGGAAATATTAAGAAAGCCAACTCAATTATTTTCCAATTCCTGTGGAAAAATAAAAGCCATTATATTAAGAAATCACAGCTTGTTAAAGAGTATGATATGGGTGGTATCAAAGCCTTGGACTTTGAATCAATGTTTGGGACCTTTAAGATTAACTGGATGAAAACATTTCTATCACAACCTGATTCTGTGTGGTTTCACATACCTAGACATCTATTTAAAAAAGTAGGAGGGCTTGATTTTCTTTTGCAATGTGATTTTGAGGTGACCAAAATTCCTGTTAAATTATCAAACTTCCACAAACAAATTCTCCAATATTGGAAAATGATATTCCCCCATAACTTTTCTCCGCATGGATCCAGCTTATGGAACAACAGGGTCATTATAATCAATAGGAAATCGTTGTTCAGGTATGATTGGTATGAAAGGGGCATTGTGTTTGTGAATGATGTTATAGATGATAATGGTAACTTTTTGGAATATAAAGCTTTCTTAGACAAATATAATTTAAACTGTACATATAGAGAATACAATAAGTTATGTAAAGCAATACCTGTACCTTTATTACAGTTAATTCAAGGCACATTGTTATATACAAGAATAAGACCCATACCAACTTTACCAAATTTAGTTATTAATGATTGTACTTTAGTTGACAAAAAATGTAATAATAAATATATTAATGATGCTTTGAAATCTAAATTGTTTTTTGATTATAACAGAGGATTGTGTGTACAGATTCTGAACATAGTTGCATTGTCCATAGAAAAAAAACATTTTAAATTCATTAAATGGCCCATTTTCCCAAAAGTCAAAGAGACTCACTTTAAAATAATTTATATTAATATTTATTAAGATATATCCGGTCGCTGACTTTCTTAGAAAAAGATTCAGATTTGAAGTAGACCCGTGTGTATTTTGTGAGATGGCGGATGAGACTCTGGAACACATGTTTTTTTTTTGCCCCGTGTCCAATAGCTTTGAATTTCGTAATAGAATTGACAGAATCTGAGAGCTGATTTTTTTATATCATAAGTAACCTGCTCTGTCTTGTCTGTCGGTCTCCGTGTCCTCTTTGCTTTGTGATTTTTCTGTGCGTGAGAAAATGTGTGTGTGTGTCGTGAGAGTGTGTGGAAAGTGTGTATTGCGTGAGTCTCACACTGAATGTCTGAGAGTTGTCAGCCCTGTTTAATATGCCCTGCGTGCCCATACTGTCACAGTGTCTGGTTTGGGTTCCCCGGGTGTCCACTAGAGGTCTCTTTCCCATACTGTCACCACACTGGAACTGCATTCCCCACAATCCTTGTCTGTACCAATCATCTGTTCATTGCACTCAGCTGTTCCCCGTCATCATTGTACTCAGCTGTTCCTTATCACCAGTCACGTGCACACATAGACATCAAAAGGGGCTTGAGCACCTGCCCTTTTTATTCCTGGAGAGAAAGTGCCCTTTTTCTGGGGTGCTTTTTTTTTATTTTTGAAAAATAATATTCCTGTTTGCGCACAGCTTCCCTGTCAAACAAATATATTTATTGAATAGTGTATCTAAATATCAGGTCAGGAGTTCTGAAGCGCTCCCTCTCCCCCCCCATGAAAATGCACTGTGTAAAACGTATTCCACAGACTGCTCGGGAACCGACGCTCTCGGGCCAAATATGGTTATTTCAGTGAGTAGGCCTATATGGCACAACGCAATTTTTAAACTTTTTTTTTTCCAATAATAAAAGGTAGTGTGTCAATTCAATTAAAAATCAAACATATCACATATTTTAAAATATTACATAATTCATTGAAGCCTGTTTTTCATGTATAATACTGTCACGGTTGGTAAATCCTATGTCTTCTTCTTGTCTCGTGTTTCTGTTGTTGTATGTGTGTGCGCTGATCAGAGGGGCGTGGCCGCTCATCAGCGCTCGTTCAGCAATCACTCATTACCTCATCACCAGCTGCAGTCTATCCATTCCTGTGTATATATCTCATCAACTTCTCATCTCCATTGTCAGATCGTTGTTTGTTGGTGTCCGGTGTCTGATCCCCTCTACGTTCCAGTTATCCTTCTTTGTTCCTGTCTGTTTCCCGTGGATGTTCTGGATTCGTCTCGTTGATGAATGCTGGCTGATTTGCGGCAAGGACAACGATCCGTATCGGACTTCTCTATTGAGTTTCGTACTCTAGCGGCGGAGAGCCAATGGAACGAGGAGGCGCAGTGGGACATGTTCCTGCATGGGCTGGCTGACCGCGTCCAAAGAGAGATATATGCTTTGGACTTACCCCCCAAACTCAACGATTTAATCGCTCTAGCATTGAGAGTGGACGCCAGGCTGTCTCGAGTGGATCGGAGAGTACCCAATTATCGTTCTTCGGTGGAATCCGAGGGTCAACGCACTGGAGGTGGGGACGCGGTCAGCCCCGTTTACGATCCCGAGCCCATGCAGGTGGGTCGAGCCCGGCTTTCCCGGGAGGAGAGGGAGAGGCGGAGATCCCAGGGCCTTTGCTTGTACTGTGGAGGAAAGGGACACTTCGCCTATAACTGTCCGTTAAAAGGCCCAGCCCGATAGTAAGTATGAGGCTACTATCGGGTGGGATCTCCGCCGAGAAGACCTCATCGACATCGACTCTCCTTCCGGTTAGACTCCGATGGTCCAACCACCGTCACGACTGTCACGCACTTCTGGACTCGGGCGCCGAAGGTAACTTCATGGATCACACCTTTGCACTCAACCACCAAGTCCCCCTCAAACCCCTCAACCATCAGATTGCAGTACACGCCCTCAACGGCCAAGAACTCCCCACTATATCTCTGGTCACTGAAGATATCACCCTCATCACGTCAGGCAACCACTCAGAAACTATCTCCTTTTATATCCTGGACACTCCACTTGCACCCATTGTTCTTGGTCACCCATGGCTCACTCGTCACAACCCCAAAATAGACTGGCAGCTCAAATCAGTAGCGGCGTGGAGCAGTTTTTGTCATAAGTCCTGTCTCGTGTCTGCCTGTCCGTCTGTTTCTGTTCATGTGTTACAGGAGGAGACAGTGGATTTATCTAGCGTGCCCACGGAGTATCGGGACCTGAAGGAGGTGTTCAGTAAGTCTCGGGCTGATTCTCTTCCTCCACATCGTCCCTATGACTGTGCTATAGAGTTACTGCCAGGTACGTCTCCGCCTAAGGGCAAGTTATATTCACTCTCTGTCCCAGAGAGAGAGGTCATGGAGAAATACATTTCTGATTCTCTAGCAACGGGATTCATCCGCCCTTCCTCTTCTCCAGCGGGGGCGGGGTTCTTTTTTGTGGGGAAGAAAGATGGATCGTTGCGACCTTGTATTGATTACCGGGGGTTGAACAACATCACGGTAAAGAATACTTATCCTTTGCCGTTGATGTCTTCAGCCTTCGAGAGGTTGCAAGGAGCATCTATCTTCACGAAATTGGATTTAAGAAATGCTTATCATTTGGTCCGCATCAGGGAGGGGGATGAGTGGAAGACCGCTTTTAACACCCCTAGAGGGCACTTTGAATATTTGGTTATGCCGTTCGGCCTTTCCAACTCCCCAGCGGTCTTCCAAGCACTTATCAATGACGTTTTGCGAGACATGGTCGATCAATTCATATATGTCTACCTGGATGATATATTGATTTTTTCATCGTCTCTCCAGGAACACGTGCAACACGTCCGACAAGTGCTTCAGAGGTTGCTAGAGAATGGGCTTTTTGTCAAGGCGGAGAAATGCGTGTTTCATGCACAGTCTGTTCCTTTTCTAGGTCACATCATCTCGGTTGAGGGAATGCGCATGGATCCTGACAAGGTTAAGGCTGTGGTAAATTGGCCAAGTCCAGATTCCCGTAAGGCCCTACTGAGGTTTCTGGGGTTTGCCAATTTTTACCGGCGTTTTATTCGCAATTTCAGCCGACTAGCCGCGCCTCTGACCGCCTTGACCTCCCCCAGAACGACGTTCAGGTGGTCAGACGCAGCAGAAGCTGCGTTTGCCAAACTGAAGGGTTGCTTTGTTTCAGCCCCCATCCTGATAACCCCTGATCCTTCACGTCAGTTCGTGGTGGAGGTCGATGCGTCAGAGGTGGGGGTAGGTGCAGTGTTATCCCAGCGCTCTCCTTCAGACGACAAGATGCACCCTTGCGCGTTTTTTTCTCATCGTCTATCCCCTGCCGAAAGCAATTATGACATTGGCAACAGAGAGTTGTTGGCGGTCAAGCTAGCATTGGAGGAGTGGCGCCACTGGTTAGAAGGGTCGGGGGTACCTTTTATCGTCTGGACCGATCACAAAAATTTGGAATACATTCGTACGGCTAAAAGACTTAATTCCAGGCAGGCTCGGTGGGCTCTTTTTTTCGGACGTTTTGACTTTACTCTCTCGTACCGCCCGGGTTCTAAAAACATCAAACCCGATTCCTTATCGCGCATTTTTGACCGTTCCGATCGCCCGTCTACTCCCGAGTGCATTTTACCAGAGACCCTATTTATCTCTACACTCACATGGGAGGTCGAATCGAAGGTCAAGAAGGCCTTAGAAGGGGTAACGCCTCCGACTCGTTGCCCACCGAATCGTTTGTTTGTGCCGGAGAGTTTACGGTCCAGCGTTATTCAGTGGGGACACTGTTCCAATGTGGCTTGTCATCCGGGAGTTAATCGTACTATGTTTTTAGTCAAGCAACGATTCTGGTGGCCTCTCATGGCTCGTGATGTTCACAGTTTTGTATTGGCCTGCTCAGTTTGTGCCACGGGTAAAACTTCCAATCGACCTCCAGATGGGTTACTCCAACCGCTGCCGGTACCTTCGAGACCCTGGTCCCATATCGCACTAGATTTTATCACCGCCCTCCCACCCTCCCAGGGTCACACGGTAGTTTTGACCGTGGTGGACCGGTTCTCGAAGGCTGCCCATTTCATTCCCTTGCCCAAATTACCTTCAGCCAAGGAGACAGCGTTGATTGTCGTTGATCACGTCTTTCGGATTCATGGCCTCCCGACAGACGTGGTTTCTGACAGGGGACCCCAATTTGTGTCCAAATTTTGGCGAGAGTTTTGTAAACTTCTGGGGGCGACTGTCAGTCTGTCCTCTGGGTTCCACCCCCAGAGCAATGGTCAAACTGAGCGAGCCAACCAGGATTTGGAGCGAACGTTGCGATGTTTAGTGTCCAAGAATCCTTCCTCTTGGAGTCAGCAACTGTCTATGGTGGAGTACGCCCACAACACGTTGCCGGTGTCATCCACGGGCCTATCTCCATTTGAGTGTAGCGTAGGTTACCAGCCACCTATTTTTCCTAGTCTGGAATCCGAAGTCGCGGTCCCCTCTGCCCACGCCTTCGTCCAGAGGTGTCACCGCACTTGGACTAGAGCCCGTGAGACTCTACTCCAAGTGGGGGCGCGCACCAAGACCAAAGCCGATCGCCACCGGCGGAGGCCTCCCGTATACGTCGTCGGTTCTAAAGTGTGGCTTTCTACCAAGGACATTCCTCTCCGCTCCGTTTCGAATAAGCTCGCACCTAAATTCATTGGCCCGTTTTCTGTCACCAAAATTATTAGTCCGGTGACAGTCCGCCTGAATCTTCCTCCAGTGTACAGGAGGATTCATCCCGTCTTTCATGTATCTAAAATTAAGCCCGTTTTTTTTGCTCGCATTAATCCGCCAGCCCCGGTTCCCCCCCCGCCGCGTCTCGTAGACGGGGAACCCACTTATTCGGTCAATCGTGTTCTGGACTCGAGACGGAGGGGACGCGGATTCCAGTACTTGGTGGACTGGGAAGGTTACGGTCCGGAGGAGAGAAGTTGGGTACCGGCTAGAGACATCCTGGATCACTCCCTTATCGATGATTACAATCGGCAGGTAAGGGAGTCTGGGAACGCCAGGAGGCGTTCCTAGGGAAGGGGGTACTGTCACGGTTGGTAAATCCTATGTCTCCTTCTTGTCTCGTGTTTCTGTTGTTGTATGTGTGTGCGCTGATCAGAGGGGCGTGGCCGCTCATCAGCGCTCGTTCAGCAATCACTCATTACCTCATCACCAGCTGCAGTCTATCCATTCCTGTGTATATAATCTCATCAACTTCTCATCTCCATTGTCAGATCGTTGTTTGTTGGTGTCCGGTGTCTGATCCCCTCTACGTTCCAGTTATCCTTCCTTGTTCCTGTCTGTTTCCCGTGGATGTTCTGGATTCGTCTCGTTGATCGTCACTTCTCATCACTTCCACTTCTGTTACATCTGACCATCGAGTCCCTGCGCCGCTAGCCTGTTGCCCTTGGACTGTGTCTGTTCTCTTCCAAATAAACTGCTTAACTTGCACTTGCTTCCGAAGTTTATTCCGTTACATAATACACCGACCAATCGCCAACTGGCACATGCAGGGCACAAGAAGTTCAAATTTCATTGGACAATGTGAAGTGGAGCGGTAATTTTCTGGTCATTCATAAATCGTTTGAAAATTACATTTATGAACGATCTGAATCGCGTCGTTGAAACAGTGGATGCTAATTGACTAGAAAGCACTGCACAAAACAGCACCAAAAGTAGCATTAATGGTAAGTAGTAAAAATTACTTCAATTTAAAAAAAAATATTACAATTTAAAATAATAGTTTTCTATTTTAATATACTTTAAAAATATATGTAATTTATTTCTGTGATGCAAAGCTGGATTTTCAACAGCCATAACTCCAGTCTTTAGTGTCACATGATTCTTCAGAAATCATTCTAATATGCTGATTTATTATCAATGTTGGAAACAGTTTTTTTATTGAACCTGTGATACTTTCAGGATCAGGATTCATTGATGAATAAAAAGTTAAATAGAACAACATTAAATTAAAATAGAAATTCTTTTATAAGTCTTAATTGTCACTTTTTTATATCAATTTAGCACATCCTTGCTGAATAATAGTATTAATTTCTTTTATAAAAAAAAAAGAAAGAAAATGACCCCAAACTTTTGAATGTTAGTGTATATTGGTACAAAATATTTCTATTTTAACATGCTGTTCTTTTTTTAACTAAGAATCCTGAATAAAGTATCAAAGGTTAGTATATTATAATAGTATAAAGTATATAGAAAACAATTATTTCAAATTGTAGTAATATTTCACAATATTCCTACAGTTTTTTTCTGTATTTTAGATCAAATAAATGCAGCCTTGGTGAGCATAAAAGGCTTCTTTAAAAAACATTAAAAATAGTAGTATATACTTATATATATATATGCCCCTTTTTTACATTTGAGCCCCTGCCCCTGAGGAACTCTCTGCACGTCCCTGCTTATCACATTGTTAGTTTCTGTGTATAAATACCCTGTCTGTTTCAGTCCATGTCACGGAGTCGTTGTTTGATGTCACTTACACTTCCAAAGTTGTTTCTTGCCTGTTCTTGTTTTGTTTCTTTGTTTATTGGACTGCTAATATGGATTTTGAACCCTGCATGGATGACTACGAATTGGATTGCCCTAACAATAAATATACTGCTTTTGGATCTACCAGTTTTCCCGTGTGTTCCCGTGCCCATACGCTACACCACTGTGAAGAGCTGAACGCCACCAGGAACGCCATCAAGGACATTCACTGTTTTATCAAGTTTACTTTGGCCGTCCGCGTGACGTCATTTTCATCATCAGGAGGATCCGCGGACGTCCACTTGCTATTAAAACTTAATTTTGGAAAAATACTTTCTATTAAATGTTTTTATATTAACTGCCTTTTTTATTGATGCAATACAGTGAACGACAGCCGTCTGTGTCTCCCAGTGTCTTACTGTAACGAGGTGCGGTTGAAGTAAAGATGAGGCAGGATCCAACTGCAGCACACGCTTTAATTAACAAACTACAAACTTTACAACAAGCAAGACTGGATACAGGGCTCGGGAACAGGAACAACCAACATCACGTTAAACAATCGACAAGAACTCACCAAGACCAGACTGAAACACAGGGCTTAAATAATCAGGGACAAACGAGCTAAACAAGGGGGCGTGGGAAATAAGAAACACCTGGGATAACTAATAGACAAGACAGGGAACCATAGAACAAGACAGGGCACAAAACCACATCGTAACACTTACATTATTGTCAGTTTAGTGTTCAGTGATTAATTTACACAGAAACAAAAGATAACATGTATGCCTTCATCTCCGAATACATTATCTGTGTCTTACATTTCATAATGAACTCAGATAAACTCAGTGCCGACTCGTTTTCCATCAGTTCTTTTACATGAACTGGAATGTGTGCAAAGGATTGTGGGAGATTGAAGAACACGAAGGATACACTTGATGCATCCTTCAAAATGAGCTGAATTAAAGACACAAAATGAAGTCTGTCTTCAAAAGATCCTTCAAACTGAGACGGCCTTCAGAGGCGCTTGATGACGTGGCAGTCGAGATATGCAGCCTTACTAGGACACAGCCACGGTTTGAGAAACACCCGCAAATTATGTACAATATCCCAGAAATCAGTCTGTGCCCCGTGACTTTAAACACCTCTGATCTTTTAGTTTCACAATGTTCATTTTAGACTGTAATGATTGCACTCAGTGTTACTTACCGATCATTTCTGTCTCCAATAAATCTGTTCAGGTCAAACTCTGCAGTGTCTCCTCTGAGGACAACAACACAAACACTAAAGCTGACCACTGAGACGAGGAGAGTTTCACATCACGTAATCCTCCATACGTATGAGGTTGAGCTTCGTTCACTAGAGAAAGATCACCCAGTTCATTCAGACAGTGAAACAGATTGATGTATTTATCTGGAGAGGGATTCTCACTGATCTTCTCTTTAATATAGTCAACTGTTTTCCTCATTGTTGTGAGAGCTGTTTGCTGTCTGTGTCTTTAGTTCTTGTAAGAGACTCTGATTAGACTTCACTGACAGACCCAGAAGGAAACGAAGGAAAAGGTCCAGATGCCCATTTTTACTGTGTAAAGCCTCATCCACAGCTCTCTGATGGAGATCAGACAGTGAAACTGTGTCTCCATTAGTTGGTTTGGTAATCTGGTCAAACACATTGATGTTATTGTTGATAAAGGAGAGATGCACATATAGAGCTGCTAGATGTTCCTGAATGCTCAGATGAACAAAGCAGAAGACTTTCCCCTGATACAAGCCCAACTCCTCTCTGAAGATCTGAGTGCACAATCCTGAGTAAACTGATGCTTCTGTCACATCAATGCCACACTCGCTCAGGTCTTCCTCATAGAAGATCAGGTTGCCTTTCACAAGCTGCCGATACGCCAGATTCCCCAGTTTGACAATCATGTCTTCATCTTTCACTTTCTTCTCATAGTCCTTCTCATGTTTGATGTTGGTCTGAATGAGCAGGAAGTGTGTGTACATTTGAGTGAGAGTCTTGGGAATCTCTCCTCTCTCTGCTTCACTCCACATCTTCTCTAGAACAGCGGCTGAGATCCAGCAGAACACTGGGATGTGGCACATAATAAAGAGGCTCCTTGAGGACTCCAGGTGTGAGATGATCCTGTCGGCCAGACTCTGATCACTGATCCTCTTCCTGAAGTATTCCTGCTTCTGTGTGTCCTGAAGCCTCGTACCTCTGTCACTCGATGGACACACTCAGAGGGGACGAGATCCGCTGCTGCTGGTCTGGAGGTGATCCAGATGAGAGACGAGGGAAGCAGATTCCCCACAATGAGGTTCGTCAGCAGCTCGTCCACTGAGGCTGATTCAGTCACATCACACAACCTCACATCGCTCTGAAGATCCAGAGACAGACGACACTCATCCAGACCATCAAAGATCAACAGCACTTTATACTCATCACTGGATATTTCCATTTCTCTGGTTTCAGGGAAAAAGCGATGAAGAAGATCTGAAAGACTGAGTGTTTTGTCCTTCATCAAGTTGAGCTCTCTGAAAGCGAGTGGAAATATGAGCTGGACGTCCTGATTCTCTTTCCCTTCAGCCCAGTCCAGGATGAACTTCTGCACAGAGACTGTTTTTCCAATGCCAGCGACTCCCTTTGTCAGCACAGTTCTGATGGGTTTGTCTTGTCCAGGTAAAGGTCTAAAGATGTCACTGCATTTGATCGGTGTGTCCTCTGTTTCTGCTCTCCTGGACTGTGTCTCAATCTGTCTCACCTCATGCTCATTATTGATCTCTCCACTTTCACTCTCTGTGATGTAGAGATCTGTGTAGATCTCATTCAGGAGTGTTGGGTTTCCCTGCTTTGATATTCCCTCATACAAACACTCAAACTTCTGTCTCAGATTTGATCTCAATGTGTTGAGGACTTCAGCAGGTTTAGAGTCATGGCTGTAAGATTAAAATACACATTATTACACAAGTCAGAGAAGTAAATAACCATAAATTACAGAAAAATATTTATGGTACACAGAACATCAATAGGTTTCTGAAATGTTTTAATTATTGATCATGTGTTTGAGTGATGTGTGATTTGAATTGAAACACCTAAAATTAATCAACAACAACAAAAGTCCTGCATTTTACCTGAAACCAGGATACATGCTTTCATTAAAGTCCTGTGGTTGAATCACAGGCATGAACACAGTTGTGTTTTTAACTGGTCTGGATGGAAGATTTGACCTTAAATCAGAATGAAGAGTGTAAAGAATCAGACACACTGATATTGATGTAATTGTGTCATTAACTGAGTAACAGACCAACAGCTTTTACAGTGTGTGAATGTATTAACAATACAATACATAGAGCTTTACACAAGAGCACAATGATGATCATTAATAGACTGAAACTTACAGGATTGTAACTCATTAAACTGCAGTATATTAACAATTTCATAAAAAATCAAATACTATAAGCATAACTTTCATAGAAATGATATACCTGAGATCAGACTGTGTGTTTCCACTCTTAAACTTTATTGGCTGATCCATAGATTGGTTACTCTTCACAGACACACAGCTGTTCTCTGGTTTTTGTCTCTTCTGCTGGACTGAACTGGTTTCAAAACTAAGTAAAATAAAAAACATACAGACTTATAAATGTTGTGCACTTTTACAGGAATCTTCTAACTTAGGAAAGACCAGGAAGTGTTGTAACACTTTTGCTTTGGCGTCTGTAACTCAGTGATGTTTTGCACTGTCAAACTTTGGTTATAATTATTTTGAGAAATTAACTTTATGGTTTGCAAATGTTAAGCATGATTCAAAAAATGAATCAAAGAAACTGAAAAAAAAACCCTGTAATATTAGGAATTAGGAATTCAAAACAAACAAATTGAAATCAACTATAGAATTATAGATTAACTGAAACTCAGGTGAACATCAACAATGATCACATGACTCTTTTCAAAGGCACAATGGAGGACGAAGACTCAACCGGCTAAAGAGAACAATGTGTTGCTGAGCTTTAAAGATAAACCAGCTTACTGTACTCTAGTAACGGTGCTCTTGCTGTGAAACATCACTGTTCTGATCAGACACTGTGAAGCTTTCAACAAATCTGAACCAGCGGTTACAAAAATCCACTCAATTTTACACCTACTGCATTATATAAAGGTGGAGAAAATCTCAGCTTACATTTACTTTGTCATTGCTAGTATTAGACTGACTGACTGAGATAAATTATGCATCTAATTCAAAAGTGTCATACTATAAAGCACATCTTTTATAGAAATTATATACCTGAGATTAGGCTGTTTGTCTCCACTCTTAAACGCTATTGGCGGATCCATAGAGCGGTTACTCTTCACAGACACACAGCTGGACTCTGGGTTTGAGCTCTTCTGCTGGACTGAACTGGAACAGAGAACAGATTCAGTTTAATCCTCTACATTACTGTGTTCATTCTTTATGAGAGGAAACATATTAATATAAACATTCATCTTGCATCAAAAAGTACTTTGAGGAAACATTGATCTTTTTATGTTAGTTTCAAAACAAAAATAGGCAAAAAAATCATATTTTTTCTGTAAACCATATTAGTCAAGTCAAGTCACCTTTATTTATATAGCGCTTTTTACAATACAGATTGTATCAAAGCAGCTTCTCAGTGATAACATGAAAATAATTAAAGTTTGTTTCTAGAAGAAAATTGCGTCATCGTCCACCTGAAGTAAGGCGGATCAATAATATTGTTGAATATTAAATGTCCCCAACTAAGCAAGCCAGAAGCCAAGGCAACAGTGGCAAGAAACCCAAACTCCATCAGTGACAGAATGGAGAAAAAAACCTTGGGAGAACCCAAGACAAGGCAAGTTTATTTATATAGCACATTTCATACACAATGGTAATTCAAAGTGCTTTACATAGAAGAAATTAAAATAATCAAAATAAATCAGAATAATTAAAACAGTTTAGAATAAAAAATAAAATAAAATACAGTACACACAGTCGGACTGTCAGGATACAGGCAAGGACACAGAGGTAAGTGAATCCAAACACAGCTTTATTAAAGGGATACTTCAGCTCTGGGAAGATGAATGTGTATTTAATAGTGGTCATTTATATAGTAGAAATGTGGCATTATTTTTTAAATTGAAGCATTCTAGACTGAGAAAAGGCAGAAAATGTATTTTTTACTCATGTGGCTGAAAGACAACAACTCCCAGAATGCACTTGCTTTGCTGCCCTTACGAAGCCAGGCCACTCCCAAACCACGCCTACCGTTTACAGGCGGCAGTATCCAAAAAATTTCTCCACACATTCTCTAGGCTAATACATACTCTAGTAACAGTAAAGGTTTATAAAAAGAACCACAACCAATGTGAGTTATAACTTTTAATTAAAAAAATAATTACTATTAACACTTTTACACTCAAAGCTCTTCCAGAGCTTCAGCTGTTTCCTTCATTCACAGTATTGTCCGTCAGGAGCTGGATATCTCCGTCTGATATCCTGGACAACACAGGTGGGCAAAACGAGACGATAGCCTTTACTATGTCTCTCGCCTTGCAGGACCCATTCCATAAAGTGACGGTAGGCTGTTAGGCGTCGGCGATATTGTCTACAAAACAGTAACGTTAAGCACAACGTTAGCAATGCAAACTATTTGCACATACAGTATGCTAGCATAGATGTAAATATAACAACAATAGCTCAGCTGACTACGCGTGAAGAACATTGTGATAATGCCGAGTGTCCAAACTCTGTTCATTACGTCTTAGTAAAAAAAAGAAAAACAAACCAAATACTCACTTTCTATACTCACTATCTCGTCCAGAAGAAAATGACATCGCTAAAATTCGCGACAGCAATAGGACTCTCTATCTGTTTCCATAGGCGCACAGCGAGAGCACTGACACCACCAGTCCGCCCCAGCTCGAGTCTGGCCGGGCTCGAGTCAGGTCTTGCTCCCCTGCTGCAGCAGCTGCTCCGGCCACCTCTTGTTCCTCCATCTCCCGCAACTGTTCGTCGCTGTATTGCGGCTCGTACAGGTAGCCGCGAGCATCAGATTCGCGCAACAGATATTCGAAATCCCCTTCTGCCATTTCAACTTCAAAACTCGTAAATCGTGATTAGACTACTATACAAACTTTCTACACAGAGCAAGAGCCTGTTAGCTTAGCTTCTACAGAAAGATGGCTGACACTATCTTTACTTTCTATGAGTGAGATCCCGCCCCATATGGGCGTGGTGAAAACATGCGGAACTAGCTACTAATACTGGCTGTAGTTTTAAGCCTCTGGCCCAAAAATCCTCCGATGACGCAAAATGACGATTTTTGCGTCATCGGAGGATTTTTTCCCAGACTAAAAATACATAAATCTCTCATATCAGGGGGATATGAGGGGGGAAGCACGGTAATTCGAAAATACTACTGGTTTTCTACTGATACAAAGCTTAATGCTAAATCCTGAAGTATCCCTTTAATTGTGACACAAGTGCAAGGGTGAGTATTCTCAGAGTGCTGGTGCAGATACGAGGTGGATCACTACGTGCGGGGCAGAGTACAGGTGAGCAGATCCTCTTCAGGTTACTTTATGTCAAGTGATGGCAGATCCTTATCCGTGTCTTTACTGTTACAGATGTCGTCGTGGGAGAGATAACTCAGCGTGAACACCAGGCCTCAGGGAGATCCAGGATTCAAAGGGACAGGAATCCAGACGGGGTTTTCATGAAGCAAGGACTCGAACAGGATGTCTGGAGGCAGTGGAACAGGAATGCAGAGGTTAGTAATTCACAGGTGAGTATACTTTACTTGGCTGGAACTGGACTTCTTTAGTGGTTTAGCAGGACAACGGGAAATGGTCTGTTCCTGTTGGAGGCTTGACAGTGAGTGAGGCTGTGGTGAGTGTCTTTATGCAGGGGTTGATGAGGCTTACTGATTGTGAACAGGTGCAGGTGATTAGTATTCTGGGGAGAGTGATCGCTGTGTGGTGAAGGATGTGGTGTCTGATTGGTTCCTGACATTACCCCCCCCTCCAGGGTCCGTGCCAGCGGACCTTGGACCCCGACGTCGTGGTGGTCTACCTCTTGGCCGTGGTGCAGGTTTGTCTGGATATTGAACGTGAAACTCTCGGAGTAGATTGGGATCAAGGACGTCGTTCCGGGGCACCCAACATCTTTCCTCTGGTCCATACCCCTCCCAATCTATGAGATACTCTATCCGACCACCTCGACGTCGGGAGTCCAAAATCTCATTTATCAAATAGATGGGCTCTGGTTCAATAGGTGGTATCGGGGGGTTATCCTCAGGGACCGGTTCTGTGGCTGAGTGGGGTACAGGTGGATGGTGAGGTTTCAGGAGGGAGACGTGAAACGTGGGATGGATCCGATGCTCTGGAGGTAGGCGAAGTTGATAAGTGACTGGGTTTACTTGTCTTATGATGGGGAACGGTCCGATGTATCTGGGGTTGAGTTTGCGGCAAGGTTGGCGTAGACGGATGTCCTTAGTGGAGAGCCAGACTAACTGTCCGGGCTGGTATTCAGGGGTTTGACGGCGGTGAGCATCTGCGAAATGTCGTTGGCGATTCACTGCTTGTTGAAGATGGTGATGGGCTTGATTCCACACTCCCTCGCTCTCTTGAAACCACTTATTTACGGCTGGTACTTCGGAAGGTTCGCCGGACCATGGAAACAGTGGGGGTTGGTACCCTAGCACACACTGGAATGGAGTCAGTTGAGTGGATGACTGTCTGAGGGAGTTTTGTGCGTACTCTGCCCAAATGAGGTAACGACTCCAGATGTTTTGGTTGGAGTGGCAAAAAGTCCGCAGGAATCGTCCAATATCTTGGATTTTACGTTCGGTTTGGCCATTTGTTTGTGGATGGTATCCTGATGACAAGCTTACGGTCACATTCATGAGGGTGAAAAAGGCTCGCCAAACTCGGGAGATAAATTGGGGTCCCCTGTCAGACACGATGTCTTCTGGGAGGCCGTAGTTCCGGAAGACGTGCTCCATCAGAAGCTCTGCCGTTACAAACGCCGTGGGGAGCCCTTTCAGAGGAATCAGCCTGCATGCCTTGGAGAACCGATCAATGGCTACGAGGATACAGGTGTTATCGTCGGAGGCAGGCAGGTCCGTGACAAAATCCACTCCAATGTGGGACCAAGGCCTATGTGGAACTGGAAGCGGGACGAGTTTACCCACAGGGAGATTTCGGGGAACCTTGGACATGGCACAGGGGATACAACCTTGGATGAATGTCGTGATGTCATGCTGCATATTGGGCCACCAGTACTTGAGTTGGAGAGTAGTGAGTGTTTTGGTGATTCCTGGATGACCTGTGCCTACGGAGGAGTGAGCTGAAGCAATGAGAGAGTTTCGGAAGTCCTCTGGGACGTAAATCTTCTCGGGGGGACACCCTGGGATTCGAGGTTGTTGCCGCGACAGTTCCAATAACTGCTCGTTGATCTCCCACTGGATGGGATTGACAAACAATTTCTGTGGCAAAATGGTCTCGGGTTCCTCCTTAGGGATTTCTGGGGCATGGATGCGAGAGTGGGCATCTGCTCTAGTATTCTTGGAGCCTGGACGATAGGAAATCTTAAAATGGAACCTAGTGAAGAACAATGCCCATCGTGCCTGACGTGGGTTCAGCCTTTTCGCATCTCGTAAATACTGGAGGTTCTTATGGTCTGTAAGTACCAAGAATGGATGTTTCGCCCCCAACCAATGCCTCCATTCCTCCAAGGCAAGTTTCACCGCTAACAGCTCTCGGTTCCCAATGTCGTAGTTGATTTCTGCTGTGGATAGTTTCTTGGAAAAGAATGCGCAAGGGACGGTCTTGGTAGAGGAGCCCGAGTATTGGGACAGAATCCCTCCTACCCCGGTTGTGGAGGCATCTACTTCCACCACAAATACCTTCTCTGGATCCGGATGGTGGAGCAAGGGTGCGGTGGTGAAAGCGGCCTTGAGGGAATTAAAGCCATGCTCAGCTTCTGGGGTCCATAGCAACACCTTGGGTTTCCCCTTTAACAGGGAGGTAAGAGGAGCTGTCAGGAAACTGTACTGGTGTATGAACCGTCGGTAGAAATTCGCAAAGCCAAGGAACCACTGGAGCTCTTTCACCGACTGTGGGGTTGGCCAGGACATGATGGCCTCCGTCTTCCGTTTGTCCATCTCCACACCTCTTTCACTGAGTTGGTATCCTAAGAATTCGACATCGGTCTGGTGAAACGTGCACTTCTCTGCCTTTAGGAAGAGGGTGAATTCCCTGAGTCGTTGGAGTACCAGGGCCACATGATGTTGGTGCTCAACAGGGTTCTTGGAATAAATCAGAATGTCATCAATATACACCAACACAAATTTCCCCAGGTAGTCTCGGAGTACCTCGTCCATGAAGCTTTGGAACACGGAAGGAGCGTTGACTAACCCATACGGCATGACCAAGTACTCATAGTGCCCTGCAGGTGTGATGAAAGCGGTTTTCCACTCATCTCCTTCTTTAATTCTGATCAGATTGTAGGCACTTCTTAGATCCAACTTAGTGAAGATCCTGGCTTCTCGGAGCTGCTCGAGGGCTGTTGGGATGAGAGGCAGCGGGTAACTGAACTTGACGGTGATTCGATTCAGGGCTCTGTAATCGATGCAAGGTCTTAATCCTCCATCCTTCTTGGCGACAAAAAAGAAACTAGCGGCCGCAGGAGATGTAGAGGGACGAATGTACCCCTGTTGTAATGCTTCCTCGATGTACTTCCGCATAGACTCTTGTTCAGGGATGGAGAATGAATAAATCTTACCCTTGGGAATCAAGGCATCGGGGACCAGGTCAATGGCACAGTCCCAGGGTCTATGAGGTGGCAGGTTGGAGGCAGTAACCGGGTTGAATATGTCAGAGAACGAGGAATAGCAAGAGGGAATGTTTGTAGACAGATTCTCCGTGGGGCTCTCGATGGAGGTGGAACTCACAGTGAGCATTTTCTCGGGTTCTGCAGCTGGTGGAACAGAATGTGCGCATTGCTTTAGCGGACAATGACATCCCCAATTGGTGATTTTACCGGACTGCCAATTTATGGTGGGTTGGTGACGAATTAACCACGGACGGCCGAGGATGATGTCTGCTTGGCTATTCTTAAGAATGAGAGGTTCGAACATTTCGTGGTGAAGATTTTCAATACACAGTTGGATGGGTGTGATTTGTGAAGTAACATACCCCTTGTTAATGGGCTCGCCGGTCACTGCATGAATGGAGTATGGCTTTGGGATGTCGACCTTCCTGAGGTTAAGTTTCTTGCAGAGTTGCCCTGAGATGAAGTTCCCCGCTGATCCGGAATCGACAATGGCTGCTACAGATACATGGAAAGTTCGAATTTTCAGGATTACTGGAATTGTGAGTGGTGTCGAGACGGCGTGGTGAGCCAGAACGGAGCTTACCGTCAACTGAGGTGGTCGAATGGGACATACAAGTCGAAAATGACCCTTTCCACCACAGTACAGACATAACTTAATTTCTCTGCGACGAGAGCGTTCAGCCTGGGTGAGCCGGTGAGTATCGACTTGCATGTCTTCGGGGCCTTTTTCAAACTCACGATTCGTGAGGACATGAGGGGATGTGGCGTGAGAACTTCGAGTATCTCGATAGCAGCTCTGGGAACGTTGATTAATACGGAGAGTTTGCTGTATGAATTTTTCGAGCCCCAGGTTGTCATCGTAGATCGCCATTTGGAGACGAAGTGCTGGATTGAGACCGCCACGATAAACTGCCAGGAGAGCTTTTTCGTTCCAACCACTCACTGAAGCTAGGGTGCGGAATTCAATGGAATATTCTGAGACGGATCTCTTATCCTGTCGAAGATGCATGAGCTTGTCATCGATGGTGGAATCACTGACTGGTTGGCCGAAAACCTCCTTGAAGTGGTGAATGAAATTCTGTAGTGATCTGGTAACCTCAGTCTCTTGTACCCACAGCGCTTCAGCCCATCTCAATGCTGTTCCAGATAACTGCTGAATGATAAAAGCGATTCGTGAACGGTCATCGTGGAAGTGAGGTTCGCGGAAGCGGGGTTTGGTTGTGGAAGCGAACTCGCCGCATCGGTTACTGGTTGCCCTGGACTGGCTGCGGTTGGCGGTTGTGTTGGATCCATAGCGGTAGCTGGTCAAGCCTTCTGTCAGGATACAGGCAAGGACACAGAGGTAAGTGAATCCAAACACAGCTTTATTAATTGTGACACAAGTGCAAGGGTGAGTATTCTCAGAGTGCTGGTGCAGATACGAGGTGGATCACTACGTGCGGGGCAGAGTACAGGTGAGCAGATCCTCTTCAGGTTACTTTATGTCAAGTGATGGCAGATCCTTATCCGTGTCTTTACTGTTACAGATGTCGTCGTGGGAGAGATAACTCAGCGTGAACACCAAGACTCAGGGAGATCCAGGATTCAAAGGGACAGGAATCCAGACGGGGTTTTCATGAAGCAAGGACTCGAACAGGATGTCTGGAGGCAGTGGAACAGGAATGCAGAGGTTAGTAATTCACAGGTGAGTATACTTTACTTGGCTGGAACTGGACTTCTTTAGTGGTTTAGCAGGACAACGGGAAATGGTCTGTTCCTGTTGGAGGCTTGACAGTGAGTGAGGCTGTGGTGAGTGTCTTTATGCAGGGGTTGATGAGGCTTACTGATTGTGAACAGGTGCAGGTGATTAGTATTCTGGGGAGAGTGATCGCTGTGTGGTGAAGGATGTGGTGTCTGATTGGTTCCTGACACGGACGAACAGTGGTACAGTGCTCATTCAGTAAATGCACAGTTAAACAGAAGTGTTGTGAGTCTGGATTTGAATGTGACTGTAGGAGCACATCTGATCTCTTCTGGAAGCTGGTTCAGCTGCGGCTGGCATAATAGCTAAAGCAGACTCGCCATGCTTAGAGTGAACCCTTGGTGTTTCTAGCTGATGTGATCCTAGTGATCTGAGTGATCTGTTGGGTTTATATTCAGTGAGCATATCTGCAATGTATTGAGGTCCTAGGCCACTGAGTGATTTATATACCAGTAATAATACCTATGTGTAACTGGGAGCCAGTGTAAAGACCTGAGGACTGGTGTGATGTGTTCATATGTTCTGGTTCTGCTCAGCTTCTGTATGAGCTGAAACTTGTAACAAGTAGAATTATGTACTGCGCCTTTAAGATGAACATACTCTGTTACTCCCTCACTCAGAGTGGGCAGTCGATATGAGAAGCGCGAGCTGTGAACATCGCATGTATGCGTGCAAGCCCGTTTTACATTTCTGTTGCTCTTATTCTGCTTTTATTTCTATTTGGTAACGCAGCTGTTGTTAGCGGTGTGTTTTGCAAACTGCCCATGTGTGCGTGGGATCGACGACCACGCTGATAATAAATCCCCACGGTGGAATACCAGTTACGTCTTGTGAGTCTTTGCTTACACCTGTCTACAACCATTTAGGCAAGCTATCCGGACCCTTTTAGATACAAAAGCGTTACAAACTGTCTTATGGTGTTTTTGGGAAGGCCAGTGAGGAGTCCATTACAATAATCCACCCTGCTGGTGATGAAAGCATGCACAAGTTTCTCTAAGTCTTGACTGGAAACAAAGCATCTAATTCTTGCAATATTTTTCAGGTGATAGTATGCTGATTTAGTTATTGCTTTGACATGACTACTGAAACTAAGGTCTGACTCCAGAGACACACCAAGATTCCTGACTTGATTTTTAGTTGTTTGACCCCTAGACTGAAGGTATGCGTTCACCTTGAGAACTTCATCTTTGTTTCCAAACGCAATGACTTCAGTTTTGTCTTTGTTTAACTGAAGAAAGTTTTGGCACATCCAATTGTTTATTTCATCAATGCATTGCCACAGGGAGTCAATGGGGCTGTAATCGTTAGGCGATAGGGCTAAGTAGATCTGTGTGTGTGTGTGTGTGTGTGTGTGTGTGTGTGTGTGTGTGTGTGTGTGTGTGTGTGTGTGTTTGTTTTTGTGATTTGTGAGGACACAAATGTGTATAATGACATGGGTATTACACTGGTATTACAACTTGAACGTGATTTATGAGGACATTTCCTGAGTCCTCATATTTCAAATGGCTTTAAAAACATACTAAGCAGTGTTTTATTAAAAATGTAAAAATGCAGAATGTCTCCTGTGATGGGTAGGTTTAGGGATAGGGGCAGTGTGTGTGTGTGTGTGAGTGTGTGTGTGTGATGGGTAGGTTTAGGGATAGGGGCAGTGTAAGGGGATAGAATATACAGTTTGTCCAGTATAAAAACCATTACACCTATGGAATGTGCTCACAAATCACAAAAACAAAGCTGTGTGTGTGTGTGTGTGTGTGTGTGTGTGTGTGTGTGTGTGTGTGCGTGTGTGTGTGTGTGTGTGTCGTCTGCAGAGCTGTGGTAAGCGATTTGGTTCTTTCTCATTAACCCAGTCTCAGTCTCAGTTCTCCTCTGGCCAACCAGTGAACAGTGTATGATTATGATTCAGGCAACATTACAGGTCAGAAGTCAGATTGGATTAGAACATTCACAATATTAATATAAACACATTCATTTTTCATCAAAAAAGCACTTTGAAGAAATTTTATGATCTTTTTATTTTATATTTTATGTTAGTTTCAAAACAAAAACACAGACAAAAATAGGCACAAAAAAAATATTTGTTTCAGTAAACTTTCTTTGATCTGTGTGTCTGTGGGGTGGGTAACTCTTTTTCTGTGATGAGACACAATATTTAACAGTGTCTGTTGAAAGTACCTGCATCCTGGAGAAAAATCTTCATCTCTGGATCCTTGTGAATCAGCCATGATGAAGATGCAGGAGAATCTGATGAGTTTGATCTCCTCCACTGACTCTGGATGAAGAAACATTCACACACAATATTAAATGATTAAACGGATTAAACAACCTTCATAATTCAGCTGAACATATCTGGAGTGTGTGAGAAAAGGGATCACGTGACTGCGTTAACTCAAGCTCATAATTACACCGCACAGACAAACACACACAAACAAGTCGGCCGTTGGATTTAGAATTTATGGAAAATAACGGACACCGAGAAACGCGGATTGAACATGTTCGGGTGAAAAGAAAACAAACCGCGACCCGCATCGACAGACTCTGATCCGGTTTAAAAAAGGCGTTTGTCTGTGATTTGGCCTATATTTACACATATGCTGTTAAACTTCTGAAGAATCACTGACATCACCAAACACAAAAGAAACCTTGAAGTGAAAGAAACCCGTAAATAAATATTTTATATCAAACAAACAATCACGTTGTCCTCCAGAGATTCATATTAATATGAGAAAGTCATAATGTTACACGAACACTCACCTTGATCAAACTTTTACAAGATACAGGATCTCAAATCCTCCAGCTTTAACATTATAAAGATACACGGATATTCCTTCTTAAACGTTGATAAACACTTTGATGCTCTGTTTTTCCTGTGTGGCGACAGGAGAATTTACAAAATGGCGACAGGAGAGCTTACTTTCACTTTCTATTTGTGACGAGAGACGCGCGTTCACGAGAGCACCACAGCGCATGCGTGTGAGAGCAGACGTTGTTGCGTGAACGCGCATTAGAGATTAATATTTTGTAAATAAAGTGGTAAATTATGTTGTTGTTTTTTGCGTTAAGCACTCGCGTCTTTTTTGCGTCAATCCAAAATGTTAATAAACCTCAATCCTGAATATTTAAGGAAGTAAAAGTGAGGTTTTTGCTTTCTTAGGAGAATATCTATGTGTGCACAATTATTGGGCAATAGTGTGCAGAATTATTATGCAGCAAAATGAAAAATGAAAATTTTCCCATCTCACTTATTTATTTTCATCTCTTAAAGTGAGAATAATAAACAAACAAACTCAATTTACAAATAAACATTTCTGACAAAAAAAAATCAGGGACCAATATAGCCACCCTTCTTTTCAATAACAGTTATAAGCCTTCCCTTCATGAGTCTGTCAGTTTCTTGATCTGTTGATGATCAACTTTTTGTGCAGCAGCTCCACAGCCTCCCATACACTGTTCAGAGAGCTGTCCTGTTCTCCGTCACCGTAAATCTCCCGTTTAAGAAGGGCAAGTTCTCAGTAGGGTTTAAATCAGGCGAGGAAGGGGCCATGTCATTATTCATTCATCTTTAAGGCCTTTACTGGCCCGCCACACAGTCGAGGACTTCGATGCATGCGATGGATCATTGTCCTGCATAAAAATCATGGTCTTCATATTTCCTGGCCCAGTCTAAACGTTTCAGCGTATGTTTGTTGTTCAGTGGTGGTGTATTTCAGCCGTCCTCACCGTGGCCATGTCTCTGAGCACTGAACACCTTGTGCTTCTGGGCACTCCAGTGGGTTCAGTTCTGGAGTACGACAGCACTGGAGGATCATGGGTTCCTGGTAGATTCACGTTTCATTCTTCTCAAATCTTTGGCAGTTCATTTGCAGGGTTTTTCTCTCAACATGTTTCTTGTGACTCTGTTGAGTATTTGTTACAAAACGTTTGATGGTTCTGTGATCACGCCCCAATATCTGAGCAATTTCGCGAGTGCTGCATCCCTCTGAAAGACTTTACGAAAGAAGTTTTGACTTTTCGGAGTCAGTTAAATCTCTTTTTTGGCCCATTTTGCCTGAGGACAAGAAGCTGCCTAATAATCAGCACAGCTTGATATAGTGTGTTGATCTCCTTAGGCCACAGCCTCCCTCATTACACACAAACACATCACCTGAAATGCTGAAATCCAATAAGCATTCGAGTTTATACAGCTTGGAGTTGGAAAACATGCATAAAAATGATGATATGGTCAAAATACTCACTTGCCTAATAATTCTGCACACAGTAGATCGATATCTGAACTGTGGAAGCACAGGCGAGGATGCAGGAATGAACTCAGCTCGGAAACTCAGAATCATGTTTATAGTTAGTGGTGCTTGCCTATGGCAAAGCAACACTATTGTTATCTCACATACTTATTATTAGTGGTGCTTTGCAAAGCAACACTATTGTTATCTCACATACTTATTAGTGGTGCTTGCCTATGGCAAAGCAACACTATTGTTATCTCACATACTTATTATTCTTATTAGTGTGAATGCTTCAAGCATTCACACTATTGAAATCCAAATCTTTATTATTATTCCGTATTCTTCCGTGGTCGCTTTCTTCTCCTCTCTACTTTGTGCTACAAAAACCATTCAACTATCAAAATGTTCAGCTTTTAAATGACTTGTGTGCTATTACTTTTCTTTTTGATGTGACTTTCAGATTTCTTAAAAATTAATATTAAAAACCATAAAAATCCCATTGACTTTCATTGCAACATGTTCAAATTGAGCCAAGACTACGGTGGCCCAGTAGTGTACAACACAAAAACTCAAATCTAAACTCCCTGAAGCCCTAGACTCAATTAAACTACCATTCTATATGTACTAATGAACTTATCTATCTATCTATCTATCTATCTATCTATCTATCTATCTATCTATCTATCTATCTATCTATCTATCTATCTATCTATCTTTCTTTCTAACTAATCTATCTTTCTTTCTTTCTATCTAATCTATCTTTCTTTCTAACTAATCTTTCTTTCTAACTAATCTATCTTTCTTTCTTTCTAACTAATCTATCTATCTTTCTTTCTTTCTAACTAATCTTTCTTTCTTTCATTCTTTCTTTTTTTTCTACCTAATCTTTCTTTCTTTCTTCCTAATCTTTCTTTCTACCTAATCTATCTTTCTTTCTTTCTCTCTCTCTTTCTCTCTACCTAATCTTTCATTCTTTCTTTCTTACTTTCTATTCTTTCTTTCTTTCTTTCTTTCTTTCTTTCTCTTTCTTTCTAATCTTTCTTTCTTTCTAACGAATCTATCTTTCTTTCTTTCGAACTAATCTATCTATCTTTCTTTCTTTCTAACTAATCTTTCTTTCTAACTAATCTATCTATCTTTCTTTCTTTCTAACTAATCTTTCTTTCTTTCTAACTAATCTATCTTTCTTTCTTTCGAACTAATATATCTATCTTTCTTTCTTTCTAACTAATCTTTCTTTCTTTCTAACTAATCTATCTATCTTTCTTTCTTTCTAACTAATCTATCTCTTTCTTTCTTTCTAACTAATCTATCTATCTTTCTTTCTTTCTAACTAATCTATCTATCTTTCTTTCTTTCTAACTAATCCATCTTTCTTTCTTTCTAACTAATCCATCTTTCTTTCTTTCTAACTAATCCTTCTTTATTTTTCTTTCTTTCTTTCTTTCTTTCTTTCTACCTAATCTTTCTTTCTTTCTTTCTTTCTTTCTTTCTTTCTTTCTTTCTTTCTTTCTCTTTCTACCTACCTAATATATCTTTCTTTCTTTCTAACTAATCTATCTTTCTAACTAATCTATCTTTCTTTCTAACTAATCTATCTTTCTTTCTTTCTAACTAATCTTTCTTTCTTTCTTTCTTTCTTTCTTTCTTTCTTTCTTTTTTCTACCTAATCTTTCTTTCTTTCTTTCTTTCTTTCTAATCTTTCTTTCTTTCTTTCTAACTAATCTATCTTTCTTTCTTTCGAACTAATCTTTCTTTCTTTCTTTGTTTTTTCTACCTAATCTTTCTTTCTTTCTTTCTAACTAATCTATCTTTCTTTCTTTCGAACTAATCTTTCTTTCTTTCTTTGTTTTTTCTACCTAATCTTTCTTTCTTTCTAATCTTTCTTTCTTTTTTTCTAACTAATCTATCTTTCTTTCTTTCTAACTAATCTATCTATCTTTCTTTCTAACAAATCTATCTTTTTTCTTTCTAACTAATCTATCTATCTTTCTTTCTAACTAATCTATCTTTCTTTCTTTCTCTCTAACTAATCCATCTTTCTTTCTAACTAATCCATCTTTCTTTCTTTCTAACTAATCCTTCTTTATTTTTCTTTCTTTCTTTCTTGCATTTCAGTTAAGCATTTCAAGCATTCACACGCATGTTCCGCAGGAAATGCAATTTTTCTAGTTAGTGGTGCTTGCCAAAGGCAAGGCAACACTAGTGTTATCTTGCAAAAATTATTCCACATAAAGTTTGGCGCGTAACTCGTCCCGCACCGTTTATCACAGACCTCTGAGTGAGGCGTCAAATCGTGCGGCTCATTGAGGAGAGGTGTGCTATGACTTTTCTAAGCGATCGGGTGTACAATGTTCGCACAGCGGACGAAAAAGCGGCCAAAAAAATCCCATTGACTTAACATTGCGGAATGTTCAGAAATTCAAATCCCAACTGTCACTTTCACACACACCCACAGAAAAGGGCCTGACAGCCCTGCTGTCAGGCCCTCTCTCTCTCCCTCAGAGGATTTATTTTATCAAGCAGCCAATAAGTAATGGCCTAAAATCTTCATAGCCACACCATAGCAACCAGTTACAGCACCCTAGCAACCGTGGGCGATAGGCACGAGGCCGCAGGCCTCGTGCCATACTAAATAACTCTATAAAAACTCTATAAAAACTCCTTTTAAAAACTCCATAGTAATCATCTGTTAAAAAATACACACCGACATCACAGACCCCTGATTGAGGCGTCAAATTGTGCGGATTATTGAGGAGAGGTGTGCTGTGACTTTTCTTACCAATCGGGGGTACGGTGTTTGCCCCAGGGGCAAATCATTGGGTAAAAAAAATCCCATAGACTTAACATTGCCACAAACTTTGACGACTCGTAGCACTGACCAATGATTTCTCAGAAACTTGTAATTTACCACATTTGAAGAGGCTGGCAGGCTCTGTAAGAACATACCTCACAATGGGGTAAAAGTTGCACCCCTGGGGGGCAGGAGCTGCTCAAATTTGCCCCATTGACTTACTATGGTGTAGGACGGCCCATGAAATGGGCCGTCCTACACATTGCATAGGGATTTTGTATTGAACATAGCTCTGGATCACAGTGTCATAGAGACAAGGGGACGGGCTCATTTTTCTCAGATGACCAATCAGTCTCTCAGGATCATTGTGAAGCTATTAAGCCACGCCCTAGCAACCATTTAGAGCACCTTAGCAACAAGTCCCATAGACTTCCATTGAAAGAGGTCAAAAGAATATCTCCGGATAGAAGTGTCATAGAAACACAAGGGTGGTCTCGTTTGACTCGGGGCAGCACACAGCCAATCATGAATCCCCTCAACACTTCCTAGCCCCTCCCTAGCAACCATTGTCGAGCACCTTAGCAACTAAAATCTATAGAGGGATATCTTCCATTCTGAATGTCACAGAGGCATGGGAGTTGGTTTATATCATTCATACTGACAAGCAACCTTTGGACTTTGATGACTGGCAGCTGCCAAGCCATTCCCTAGCAACCAAACAGAGTACCCTAGCAACCATTTTGCAAGACCTATATCTCTGCATCAGAACATCGTATAGAGATGTGGTTTGGCTCTTTTGACTCATGCTAGCAAACAGGGCTTCCAACATGCTACACATGCTAGCTGTGAATAGCTACATGCTAATAGCGATTAGGTAGTGCTAAATCATGCCAAGAAAGTGTTAAGAACTCCAATAGTAACCATCTGTGACAACTACCAACCACCTAGTAACACCATAGCAACCACCCAGAATACCTTAGCAACCACCTAGCAATGTCCTAGCAACCACCCAGAATACCCTAGCAACCGCCTAGCAACACCCTAGCAACCGCCTAGCAACCACCCAGAACACCCTAGCAACCGCCTAGCAACCACCCAGAATACCCTAGCAACCGCCTAGCAACGCCATAGCAACCACCCAGAATACCCTAGCAACCACCTAGCAACACCATAGCAACCACCCAGAACACCCTAGCAACCGCCTAGCAACGCCCTAGCAACCACCAAGAATACCCTAGCAACTGCCTAGCAACGCCCTAGCAACCACCCAGAATACCCTAGCAACCGCCTAGCAACACCATAGCAACCTCCTAGAATACCCTAGCAACCGCCTAGCAACCACCCAGAACACCCTAGCAACCGCCTAACAACGCCCTAGCAACCACCCAGAATACCCTAGCAACCACCTAGCAACACCATAGCAACCACCCAGAATACCCTAGCGACCGCCTAGCAACCACCCAGAACACCCTAGCAACCGCCTAGCAACGCCATAGCAACCACCCAGAATACCCTAGCAACCGCCTAGCAACGCCCTAGCATCCACCCAGAATACCCTAGCAACCTCCTAGCAACACCATAGCAACCACCCAGAACACCCTAGCAACCACCTAGCAACCACCCAGATCACCCTAGCAATGCCCTAGCAACCACCCAAAATACCCTAGCAACCAACCAGAACACCCTAGCAACCACCCAGAATACCCTAGCAACCACCCAAAACACCCTAGCAACCACTCAGAACACTTTAGCAACGCCCTAGCAACCACCTGAACAACATGAATAAGCCATATCTCAGCACCAGAACATAGTACAGACATGTTTGTTGGCTCGTATGCAATCATGTACCACACCCTAGCAACCGAGTGGCGAGTATTGCCACTGCAAGCACCACTTCACATTTTCTTCTGGAAATGTACATTCTAGTTAGTGGTGCTTGCCTATGGCAAAGCAACACTATTGTTATCTCACATACTTATTATTCTTATTAGTGGTGCTTGCCTATGGCAAAGCAACACTATTGTTATCTCACATACTTATTATTCTTATTCTTCTTATTCTTCTTATTCTTCTGGCCACTTTTTGACGCGCTACTCCTCCCGCAGTTTTTGGCACAGACCCACGAATGAGGTGTCAAAACGTGCGGCCTGTTCGGGAATGGTGTGCTATGACTTTTCTAAGAGATCAGGGGTACGATGGTCGCCCCAGGGGCGAAAAACGGCCCAAAAAAATCCCATAGACTTAACATTGCGAAAAACTTTGACGAGTCATAGCTCAGAGTGTGAATTTCGCAGAAACGTGAAATTTGCCACATTTGAAGAGGCTGACAGACTCTGTAAGAACATACCACACAATGGGGTAAAAGTTGCACCCCTGGGGGGCAGGAGCTGCCCAAAGTTTCCCCATTGACTTACTATGGTGTAGGACGGCCCATGAAATGGGCCGTCCTACACCATAGAAACCGCTTTTATATTGAACATAACTCTGGATCACAGTGTCATAGAGACAAGGGGGCGGGCTCATTTTACTCAGACGACCAATCAGTCTCTCAGGATCATTGTGAAGCTATCAAGCCACGCCCTAGCAACCATTTAGAGCACCTTAGCAACAACTCCCATAGACTTCCATTGAAAGAGATCGAAGGGATATCTCTGGACTGAATTGTCATAGAAACATGAGGGTGGTCTCGTTTGACTCGGGGCAGCAAACAGCCAATCATGAATCACCTCAACACTTCCTAGCCACGCCCTAGCAACCATTGTCGAGCACCTTAGCAACCAAAATCCAAAGAGGGATATCTTCCATTCTGAATGTCACAGAGGCATGGGAGTTGGTTTATATCATTCATACTGACAAGCAGCCTTTGGAGTTTCATGATTGGCAGCTGCCAAGCCACTCCCTAGCAACCAAACAGAGTACCCTAGCAACCATTTTGCAAGACCAATATCTCTGTATCAGAACATCGTATAGAGATGGGGGTTGGTTTATACATTCACATTGACTTTGGAGCTTCATGATTGGCAGCTGCCAAGCCACTCCCTAGCAACCAAACAGAGTACCCTAGCAACCGTTTTGCAAGACCAATATCTCTGCATCAGAACATCGTATAGAGATGGGGGTTGGTTTATACATTCACATTGACTTTGGAGCTTCATGATTGGCAGCTGCCAAGCCACTCCCTAGCAACCAAACAGAGTACCCTAGCAACCGTTTTGCAAGACCAATATCTCTGCATCAGAACATCGTATAGAGATGGGGGTTGGTTTATATATTCACATTGACTTTGGAGCTTCATGATTGGCAGCTGCCAATCCACTCCCTAGCAACCAAACAGAGTACCCTAGCAACCGTTTTGCAAGACCAATATCTCTGCATCAGAACATCGTATAGAGATGGGGGTTGGCTCTTTTGACTCATGCTAGCAAACAGGACTTGCTACATGCTACACATGCTAGCAGTGAATAGCTACATGCTAATATTGATTAGCTAAATGCTAAATCATTCCAATAAAATGCTACAAACTCAACAGTAACCATCTTTGACAACTACCAACCACCTAGTAACACCATAGCAACCACCCAAATTACCCTAGCAACACCCTAGCAACCACCCAGAACACCCTAGCAACTGCCTAGCAACGCCCTAGCAACCACCCAGAACACCCTAGCAACCGCCTAGCAACCACCCAGGATACCCTAGCAACCACCTAGCAACGCCCTAGCAACCACCCAGATTACCCTAGCAACCGCCTAGCAACGCCCTAGCAACCGCCTAGCAACCACCCAGAACACCCTAGCAACTGCCTAGCAACCACCCAGAACACCCTAGCAACCGCCTAGCAACCGTCCAGGATACCCTAGCAACTGCCTAGCAACGCCCTAGCAACCACCCAGAACACCCTAGCAACCGCCTAGCAACACCCTAGCAACCACTCAGAACACCCTAGCAACCACCTAGCAATACCCTAGCAACGACTCAGAACACCCTAGCAACCACCTAGCAACACCCTAGCAACCACCCAGAACACCCTAGCAACCACCTAGCAACACCCTAGCAACCACTCAGAACACCCTAGCAACTGCCTAGCAACACCCTAGCAACCACTCAGAACACCCTAGCAACCACCTAGCAACACCCTAGCAACCACTCAGAACACCCTAGCAACTGCCTAGCAACACCCTAGCAACCACCCAGAACACCCTAGCAACTGCCTAGCAAAACCCTAGCAACCAAATGAATACCCTAGCAACCACCCAAAACACCCTAGCAACCACATAGCAACCACTCAGAACACCCTAGCAACCACCTAGCAACCACCTGAACACATGAATAAGCCATATCTCAGCACCAAAACGTCGTACAGACATGTTTGTTGGTTCGTATGCAATCATGTACCACACTCTAGCAACCGAGTGGCGAGTTTTGCCACTGCAAGCACCACTTTACATTTTCTTCTGGAAATGTACATTCTAGTTAGTGGTGCTTGCCTATGGCAAAGCAACACTATTGTTATCTCACATACTTATTATTCTTATTCTTATTCTTATTCTTCTTATTCTTCTGGCCACTTTTTGACGCGCTACTCCTCCCGCAGTTTTTGGCACAGACCCACGAATGAGGTGTCAAAACGTGCGGCCTGTTCGGGAATGGTGTGCTATGACTTTTCTAAGAGATCAGGGGTACGATGGTCGCCCCAGGGGCGAAAAACGGCCCAAAAAAATCCCATAGACTTAACATTGCGAAAAACTTTGACGAGTCATAGCTCAGAGTGTGAATTTCGCAGAAACGTGAAATTTGCCACATTTGAAGAGGCTGACAGACTCTGTAAGAACATACCACACAATGGGGTAAAAGTTGCACCCCTGGGGGGCAGGAGCTGCCCAAAGTTTCCCCATTGACTTACTATGGTGTAGGACGGCCCATGAAATGGGCCGTCCTACACCATAGAAACCGCTTTTATATTGCACATAACTCTGGATCACAGTGTCATAGAGACAAGGGGGCGGGCTCATTTTACTCAGACGACCAATCAGTCTCTCAGGATCATTGTGAAGCTATCAAGCCACGCCCTAGCAACCATTTAGAGCACCTTAGCAACAACTCCCATAGACTTCCATTGAAAGAGATCGAAGGGATATCTCTGGACTGAATTGTCATAGAAACATGAGGGTGGTCTCGTTTGACTCGGGGCAGCAAACAGCCAATCATGAATCACCTCAACACTTCCTAGCCACGCCCTAGCAACCATTGTCGAGCACCTTAGCAACCAAAATCCAAAGAGGAATATCGTCCATTCTGAATGTCACAGAGGCGTGGGAGTTGGTTTATATCATTCATACTGACAAGCAGCCTTTGGAGTTTCATGATTGGCAGCTGCCAAGCCACTCCCTAGCAACCAAACAGAGTACCCTAGCAACCGTTTTGCAAGACCAATATCTCTGCATCAGAACATCGTATAGAGATGGGGGTTGGTTTATACATTCACATTGACTTTGGAGCTTCATGATTGGCAGCTGCCAAGCCACTCCCTAGCAACCAAACAGAGTACCCTAGCAACCGTTTTGCAAGACCAATATCTCTGCATCAGAACATCGTATAGAGATGGGGGTTGGCTCTTTTGACTCATGCTAGCAAACAGAACTTGCTACATGCTACACATGCTAGCAGTGAATAGCTACATGCTAATATTGATTAGCTAAGTGCTAAATAATGCCAAAAAATGCTACAAACTCAACAGTAACCATCTTTGACAACTACCAACCACCTAGTAACACCATAGCAACCACCCAAATTACCCTAGCAACACCCTAGCAACCACCCAGAACACCCTAGCAACTGCCTAGCAACGCCCTAGCAACCACCCAGAACACCCTAGCAACCGCCTAGCAACCACCCAGGATACCCTAGCAACCACCTAGCAACGCCCTAGCAACCACCCAGATTACCCTAGCAACCGCCTAGCAACGCCCTAGCAACCGCCTAGCAACCACCCAGAACACCCTAGCAACTGCCTAGCAACCACCCAGAACACCCTAGCAACCGCCTAGCAACCGCCCAGGATACCCTAGCAACTGCCTAGCAACGCCCTAGCAACCACCCAGAACACCCTAGCAACCGCCTAGCAACACCCTAGCAACCACTCAGGACACCCTAGCAACCACCTAGCAATACCCTAGCAACCACTCAGAACACCCTAGCAACCACCTAGCAACACCCTAGCAACCACCCAGAACACCCTAGCAACCACCTAGCAACACCCTAGCAACCACTCAGAACACCCTAGCAACTGCCTAGCAACACCCTAGCAACCACTCAGAACACCCTAGCAACCACCTAGCAACACCCTAGCAACCACTCAGAACACCCTAGCAACTGCCTAGCAACACCCTAGCAACCACCCAGAACACCCTAGCAACTGCCTAGCAAAACCCTAGCAACCAAATGAATACCCTAGCAACCACCCAAAACACCCTAGCAACCACATAGCAACCACTCAGAACACCCTAGCAACCACCTAGCAACCACCTAGCAACCACCTGAACACATGAATAAGCCATATCTCAGCACCAAAACGTCGTACAGACATGTTTGTTGGTTCGTATGCAATCATGTACCACACTCTAGCAACCGAGTGGCGAGTTTTGCCACTGCAAGCACCACTTTACATTTTCTTCTGGAAATGTACATTCTAGTTCTTATTCTTATTCTTCTTATTCTTCTGGCCACTTTTTGACGCGCTACTCCTCCCGCAGTTTTTGGCACAGACCCACGAATGAGGTGTCAAAACGTGCGGCCTGTTCGGGAATGGTGTGCTATGACTTTTCTAAGAGATCAGGGGTACGATGGTCGCCCCAGGGGCGAAAAACGGCCCAAAAAAATCCCATAGACTTAACATTGCGAAAAACTTTGACGAGTCATAGCTCAGAGTGTGAATTTCGCAGAAACGTGAAATTTGCCACATTTGAAGAGGCTGACAGACTCTGTAAGAACATACCACACAATGGGGTAAAAGTTGCACCCCTGGGGGCAGGAGCTGCCCAAAGTTTCCCCATTGACTTACTATGGTGTAGGACGGCCCATGAAATGGGCCGTCCTACACCATAGAAACCGCTTTTATATTGAACATAACTCTGGATCACAGTGTCATAGAGACAAGGGGGCGGGCTCATTTTACTCAGACGACCAATCAGTCTCTCAGGATCATTGTGAAGCTATCAAGCCACGCCCTAGCAACCATTTAGAGCACCTTAGCAACAACTCCCATAGACTTCCATTGAAAGAGATCGAAGGGATATCTCTGGACTGAATTGTCATAGAAACATGAGGGTGGTCTCGTTTGACTCGGGGCAGCAAACAGCCAATCATGAATCACCTCAACACTTCCTAGCCACGCCCTAGCAACCATTGTCGAGCACCTTAGCAACCAAAATCCAAAGAGGGATATCTTCCATTCTGAATGTCACAGAGGCGTGGGAGTTGGTTTATATCATTCATACTGACAAGCAGCCTTTGGAGTTTCATGATTGGCAGCTGCCAAGCCACTCCCTAGCAACCAAACAGAGTACCCTAGCAACCATTTTGCAAGACCAATATCTCTGCATCAGAACATCGTATAGAGATGGGGGTTGGTTTATACATTCACATTGACTTTGGAGCTTCATGATTGGCAGCTGCCAAGCCACTCCCTAGCAACCAAACAGAGTACCCTAGCAACCGTTTTGCAAGACCAATATCTCTGCATCAGAACATCGTATAGAGATGGGGGTTGGCTCTTTTGACTCATGCTAGCAAACAGGACTTGCTACATGCTACACATGCTAGCAGTGAATAGCTACATGCTAATATTGATTAGCTAAATGCTAAATCATTCCAATAAAATGCTACAAACTCAACAGTAACCATCTTTGACAACTACCAACCACCTAGTAACACCATAGCAACCACCCAAATTACCCTAGCAACACCCTAGCAACCACCCAGAACACCCTAGCAACTGCCTAGCAACGCCCTAGCAACCACCCAGAACACCCTAGCAACCGCCTAGCAACCACCCAGGATACCCTAGCAACCACCTAGCAACGCCCTAGCAACCACCCAGATTACCCTAGCAACCGCCTAGCAACGCCCTAGCAACCGCCTAGCAACCACCCAGAACACCCTAGCAACTGCCTAGCAACCACCCAGAACACCCTAGCAACCGCCTAGCAACCGTCCAGGATACCCTAGCAACTGCCTAGCAACGCCCTAGCAACCACCCAGAACACCCTAGCAACCGCCTAGCAACACCCTAGCAACCACTCAGAACACCCTAGCAACCACCTAGCAATACCCTAGCAACGACTCAGAACACCCTAGCAACCACCTAGCAACACCCTAGCAACCACCCAGAACACCCTAGCAACCACCTAGCAACACCCTAGCAACCACTCAGAACACCCTAGCAACTGCCTAGCAACACCCTAGCAACCACTCAGAACACCCTAGCAACCACCTAGCAACACCCTAGCAACCACTCAGAACACCCTAGCAACTGCCTAGCAACACCCTAGCAACCACCCAGAACACCCTAGCAACTGCCTAGCAAAACCCTAGCAACCAAATGAATACCCTAGCAACCACCCAAAACACCCTAGCAACCACATAGCAACCACTCAGAACACCCTAGCAACCACCTAGCAACCACCTGAACACATGAATAAGCCATATCTCAGCACCAAAACGTCGTACAGACATGTTTGTTGGTTCGTATGCAATCATGTACCACACTCTAGCAACCGAGTGGCGAGTTTTGCCACTGCAAGCACCACTTTACATTTTCTTCTGGAAATGTACATTCTAGTTCTTATTCTTATTCTTCTTATTCTTCTGGCCACTTTTTGACGCGCTACTCCTCCCGCAGTTTTTGGCACAGACCCACGAATGAGGTGTCAAAACGTGCGGCCTGTTCGGGAATGGTGTGCTATGACTTTTCTAAGAGATCAGGGGTACGATGGTCGCCCCAGGGGCGAAAAACGGCCCAAAAAAATCCCATAGACTTAACATTGCGAAAAACTTTGACGAGTCATAGCTCAGAGTGTGAATTTCGCAGAAACGTGAAATTTGCCACATTTGAAGAGGCTGACAGACTCTGTAAGAACATACCACACAATGGGGTAAAAGTTGCACCCCTGGGGGGCAGGAGCTGCCCAAAGTTTCCCCATTGACTTACTATGGTGTAGGACGGCCCATGAAATGGGCCGTCCTACACCATAGAAACCGCTTTTATATTGAACATAACTCTGGATCACAGTGTCATAGAGACAAGGGGGCGGGCTCATTTTACTCAGACGACCAATCAGTCTCTCAGGATCATTGTGAAGCTATCAAGCCACGCCCTAGCAACCATTTAGAGCACCTTAGCAACAACTCCCATAGACTTCCATTGAAAGAGATCGAAGGGATATCTCTGGACTGAATTGTCATAGAAACATGAGGGTGGTCTCGTTTGACTCGGGGCAGCAAACAGCCAATCATGAATCACCTCAACACTTCCTAGCCACGCCCTAGCAACCATTGTCGAGCACCTTAGCAACCAAAATCCAAAGAGGGATATCTTCCATTCTGAATGTCACAGAGGCATGGGAGTTGGTTTATATCATTCATACTGACAAGCAGCCTTTGGAGTTTCATGATTGGCAGCTGCCAAGCCACTCCCTAGCAACCAAACAGAGTACCCTAGCAACCATTTTGCAAGACCAATATCTCTGCATCAGAACATCGTATAGAGATGGGGGTTGGTTTATACATTCACATTGACTTTGGAGCTTCATGATTGGCAGCTGCCAAGCCACTCCCTAGCAACCAAACAGAGTACCCTAGCAACCGTTTTGCAAGACCAATATCTCTGCATCAGAACATCGTATAGAGATGGGGGTTGGCTCTTTTGACTCATGCTAGCAAACAGGACTTGCTACATGCTACACATGCTAGCAGTGAATAGCTACATGCTAATATTGATTAGCTAAGTGCTAAATCATGCCAATAAAATGCTACAAACTCAACAGTTACCATCTTTGACAACTACCAACCACCTAGTAACACCATAGCAACCACCCAAATTACCCTAGCAACACCCTAGCAACCACCCAGAACACCCTAGCAACTGCCTAGCAACGCCCTAGCAACCACCCAGAACACCCTAGCAACCGCCTAGCAACCACCCAGGATACCCTAGCAACCACCTAGCAACGCCCTAGCAACCACCCAGATTACCCTAGCAACCGCCTAGCAACGCCCTAGCAACCGCCTAGCAACCACCCAGAACACCCTAGCAACTGCCTAGCAACCACCCAGAACACCCTAGCAACCGCCTAGCAACCGCCCAGGATACCCTAGCAACTGCCTAGCAACGCCCTAGCAACCACCCAGAACACCCTAGCAACCGCCTAGCAACACCCTAGCAACCACTCAGAACACCCTAGCAACCACCTAGCAATACCCTAGCAACCACTCAGAACACCCTAGCAACCACCTAGCAACACCCTAGCAACCACCCAGATCACCCTAGCAATGCCCTAGCAACCACCCAAAATACCCTAGCAACCAACCAGAACACCCTAGCAACCACCCAGAATACCCTAGCAACCACCCAAAACAACCTAGCAACCACTCAGAACACCCTAGCAACGCCCTAGCAACCAACTGAACGACATGAATAAGCCATATCTCAGCACCAGAACATCGTACAGACATGTTTGTTGGCTCGTATGCAATCATGTACCACACCCTAGCAACCGTGTGGCGAGTTTTGCCACTGCAAGCACCACTTCACATTTTCTTCTGGAAATGTACATTCTAGTATTGTGATTACTATTCACCTAGACAAAACTTCGGCACGCTACTCCTCCCGCACGTTTTCTCGTAGACCCATGAATGAGGGATCAAATCGACCGGTTCATTGAGGAGAGGTGTGCTATGTCTTTTCTAAGCGATCGGTTGTACGATGATCGTCCGGCGGGCGATAAATTGGACGAAAAAAGTCCCATAGTCTTAACATTGGCACAAAATTTGTGAGATCATATCTTTTGACCAGAAGGTCATAGAGACTTGGGGTTGGGCTCTTTTGACTCGGCCTATCAAGAAGCCAATAAGTAGTGATATAATAACTTCATAGCCGTGCCCTAGCAACCACTTAGGGCACCCCAGCAACCATAAAACTACATTTCCAAGCCATATCTCAGCTCCAGAAAATAGTAAAAACATGGAGTTTGGCTTTTTTGACTGAGACTGTCAACTAGTCTTTAAATATCATCCAATAAACTGTATAAGCGCACCATAGCAACCATATAGGGTACCCTAGTAACCATACAAACACATGAATAAGCCATATGTCAGCTCCACAATATCGTACAGACATGGTTGTTGGCTCGTATGCAATCATGTACCACACCCTAGCAACCGAGCGCGAGATTTGCCACTGCAAGCACTCACACACATTTTCCCTCTGGAAATGAACATTCAAGTTAGTGGTGCTTGCTAATGGCAAAGCAAAAAACACCCAATTTAAAAATTGTTAACTGCACATAACTTATTATTCTTATTCTTCTTATTCTTCTTAGCTTCGGCCACTTTTTGACGCGCTACTCCTCCCGCGAGTTTTTGGCACAGACCACGAATGAGGTTCAAAACTTGCGGCCTGTATCGTGATGGTTGTCTAAGACTTTGCTTAAGAGATTCAGGGTACGAAGGTCGCTCCTCAGGGGCGAAAAACCGGCCCAAAAAAATGCCCATAGACTTAACATTGCGAAAAACTTTGACGAGTCTTATCTCAGAAGTGTGAATTTCGCAGAAACGTGAAATTTGCCACATTAGAAGAGGCTGACATACTCTGTTAAAACATACCACACAATGGGGAATAAAAGTTGCACCCCTGGGGGGCAGAGCTGCCAAAGTTTCCCATTGTACTTACTATGTGTAGGACGGCCCATGAAATGGGCCGTCCTACACCAAAGAAACCGGATTTTATATTGAACAAAAACTCTGGATCACAGTGTCAAGAGATAGGGGGGAGGGGGATAAAAAGGGGGGGGGGACAAGGGGGCCGGCTCATTTTACTCAGACGTCCAATCAGTCCCTCTCAATCATTGTGAAGCTATCCAAGCCACGCCCTAGCAACCATTTAGACACCTTACAAACACTCCATAGACTTCCATTGAAAGAGATCGAAGGATATCTCTGGAACTGAATGTCCCATAGAAACATGAGTGTTGTCTCGTTTGACTCGGGCAGCAAAATTCCAATCATGAATCACCTCACAATACCTACCACGCCCTAGCACCATTGACGAGCACCTAGCAACCAAAATCCAAAGAGGGATTTCTTCCATTTCTGGAATGTCACAGAGGCATGGAGTTGGTTTATATCTTTCATACTGACAAGCCATCCTTTGGAGTTTCATGATTGGCAGCTGCCAAGCCACTCCCTAGCAACCCAAAACAGAGTACCCTAGCAACCATTTTGCAAGACCAATATCTCTGTATCAGAACATCGTATAGAGAGGGGGTTGGTTTATACATTCACATTGACTTTGGAGCTTCATGATTGGCAGCTGCCAAGCCACTCCCTAGCAACCAAACAGAGTACCCTAGCAACCGTTTTGCAAAGACCAATATCTCAGCATCAGAACATCGTATAGAGATGGGGTTGGCTCTTTTGACTCATGCAGCAAACAGACTTGCTACATGCTACACATGCTAGCAGTGAATAGCTACATGCTAATATTGATTAGCTAAATGCTAAATCATTCCAATAAAATGCTACAAACTCAACAGTAACCATCTTTGACAACTACCAACCACCTAGTAACACCATAGCAACCCCCCAAATTACCCTAGCAACACCCTAGCAACCACCCAGAACACCCTAGCAACTGCCTAGCAACGCCCTAGCAACCACCCAGAACACCCTAGCAACCGCCTAGCAACCACCCAGGATACCCTAGCAACCACCTAGCAACGCCCTAGCAACCACCCAGATTACCCTAGCAACCGCCTAGCAACGCCCAAGCAACCGCCAGCAACCACCCAGAACACCCTAGCAACTGCCTAGCAACCACCCAGAACACCCTAAGCAACCGCCTACAACCGCCCAGGATACCCTAGCAACTGCCTACAACGCCCTAGCAACCACCCAGAACACCCTAGCAACCGCCTAGCAACACCCTAGCAACCACTCAGAACACCCTAGCAACCACCTAGCAAACCCTAGCAACCACTCAGAACACCCTAGCAACCACCTAGCAACACCCTAGCAACCACCCAGATCACCCTAGCAATGCCCTAGCAACCACCCAAAATACCCTAGCAACCAACCAAAACACCCTAGCAACCACCCAGAATACCTAGCAACCACCCAAAACAACCAGCAACCACTCAGAACACCCTAGCAACGCCCTAGCAACCAACTGAACGACATGAATAAGCCATATCTCAGCACCAGAACATCGTACAGACATGTTTGTTGGCTCGTATGCAATCATGTACCACACCCTAGCAACCGTGGGCGAGTTTTGCCACTGCAAGCACCACTTCACATTTTCTTCTGGAAATGTACATTCTAGTGTCTTATATCTTATTCTTCTTATCCTCTTCTGGCCACTTTTTGACGCGCTACTCCTCCCGCATTTTTGGCACAGACCCACGAATGAGGTGTCAAAACGTGCGGCCTGTTCGGGAATGGTGTGCTATGACTTTCTAAGAGATCAGGGGTACGATGGTCGCCCCAGGTGCGAAAAACGGCCCAAAAAAAATCCCATAGACTAACATTGCGAAAAACTTTGACGAGTCATAGCTCAAGTGTGATTTCGCAGAAACGTGAAATTTGCCACATATGAAAGGCCTGACAGACTCTGTAAGAACATACCACACAAATGGGTAAAACTATGCACCCCTGGGGCAGAGCTGCCCAAAGTTTCCCCATTGACTTACTATGTGTAGACGCCATGAAATGGCCGTCCTACACCATAGAAAACCGCTTTTACTATGAACATAACTCTGGATCACAGTGTCATAGAGACAAGGGGCGGCTCATTTTACTCGAAGACAATCAGTCTCTCAGGATCATTGTGAAGCTATCAAGCCACGCCCTAGCAACCATTTAGAGCACCTTAGCAACAACTCCATAGACTTCCATTGAAAGAGATCGAAAGGGAATATCTCTGGACTGAATTGTCATAGAAACATGAGGGTGGTCTCGTTTGACTCGTGGCAGCAAACAGCCAATCTCTGAATCACCTCAACACTTCCTAGCCACGCCCTAGCAAACCATTGTCGAGCACCTTAGCAACCAAAATCCAAAGAGGATATCTTCCATTCTGAATGTCACAGAGGCATGGGAGTTGGTTTATATCATTCATACTGACAAGCAGCCTTTGGAGTTTCATGATTGGCAGCTGCCAAGCCACTCCCTAGCAAACCAAACAGAGTACCCTAGCAACCATTTTGCAAGACCAATATCTCTGTATCAGAACATCGTATAGAGATGGGGGTTGGGTTATACATTCACATTGACTTTGGAGCTTCATGATTGGCAGCTGCCAAGCCACTCCCTAGCAACCAACCAGAGTACCCTAGCAACCGTTTTGCAAGACCAATATCTCTGCATCAGAACATCGTATAGAGATGGGGGTTGGTTTATATATTCACATTGACTTTGGAGCTTCATGATTGGCAGCTGCCAATCCACTCCCTAGCAACCAAACAGAGTACCCTAGCAACCGTTTTGCAAGACCAATATCTCTGCATCAGAACATCGTATAGAGATGGGGGTTGGCTCTTTTGACTCATGCTAGCAAACAGGACTTGCTACATGCTACACATGCTAGCAGTGAATAGCTACATGCTAATATTGATTAGCTAAATGCTAAATCATTGCCAATAAAATGCTACAAACTCAACAGTAACCATCTTTGACAACTACCAACCACCTAGTAACACCATAGCAACCACCCAAATTACCCTAGCAACACCCTAGCAACCACCCAGAA